>JAYKTE010247878.1:0-11880 GCA_036873565.1 Xipholeptos notoides | reverse complement strand
CAGTGAGTTTTATTTATCTAGATAAATAAAACTCACTGACGAACTGCTATAACAAGCAGGGAAACGCAGCGTATGAGTTTACATAAAAATAATAATGTGTTTGTTATCTTTATAACATTTTATATATATTAGATATCGCTCTTAATTTAAAATTAATCGAGCACTCCATCCATCTCGATAACAACCATAAGATTCGATCTTATATATATATATATATTTGGCCATAGCACAGACAATGATGGGCTAGTTGACCTATTATTCTCATTTGGATCTAAATCAGTATTTTGCTTTGGCTTAGCTCAAATAATTTTTCTGATAGTCCCTTTCTAGTCCCTTTAGCAGTGTATGCTAGATCCTTATTCTGATAAAACATCATTGTTTCTATCATCATAGGTGGTTAAACAAATGGTAGAAACGCAATTTCTTGTATTGTAATGTCCTCATTTTGCATTTATTGATTCTTTTCATCAGTTTACTTATGTCTGTTACAGTAAATCCTCCACCAGTTCAATGTTTCACAGTCATTTTGATGCATGGTGGAGGATATATTTCATCTTTTAATATAATGTTTTGGAGAATCATTAGAAAACAAAATAGGAATACATCAGACAAGATAATATTGCTGAAGTACTAAGCATTTTCTTGCCCTGATAAAAAGCAAATGTCAGTTATGATCTCTTTAGTTAACAAGGGTTCATTAGCACATATTTTTGAGAATGAATCAATTTCATATAATCTTCTAGATACAGTCATTCTAGAAACTGAGTTTCAATTCGTTTGAAAAATGTTTGCTTACCCCAATCAAGATTCAATTTCAGCCTGTAGTTATCCTTAGAGTCATCAAATGCTGATTTCTACCAATAGAACTGTTTCTTCCATATTTCAGGACATTTTTCTTCACAGTCTACAAGGATTTTTTAATCATTTTTTTTTCAATAGAGCTGAAATCTATTGATAATCTATCTTGCTTTAATCTTACAATTGTATTTTTTTAATATAAAATTAGCTTGGCTCATTTTTTAAATATTTCTTTTATGGCAGTGTATATAAAATATTTTGTTTTAATATATGTAAAAATTCATATTCATCAAGAACCATCTTTGAAACAATATGGACTATAGTGGCAAATATCACAAAAAAATTATCAAATATTCATTATGGAGTCTAATGTATATCCAATTAAAATCTTGCTGTAAAATGTTTACTACCTGTCATGTTGTGTTGTGTTACCGTTACTCATTAGGAAAAGTCTTTGATGAATAAATTTTAGATCAACATTTTAAAGAAAATGCATACATCAACAAAAAAATCAAGTTTAAAAAATGTTTATAAAAATGAAATGGTTTGCAAATTACTGAAATTGTTATTTTAATTGAAAATTATATATATATTTATCTGCAGAGTTATGTGCTTTAAGTTTAGTATATTTAGTCAGAATATCATTATTCAGAGATATTTCATTAAAAATAATTTAAATTTTCCTTTTTAATATTTTTAATTCAATTTTTTCCAGTTTTCTAACAAGAAATTTAGTCGCTGGGTCAAGTGTCTTAATATACAAAAATGTCAATCCCTGAGGATGGTCAAGGAAGAACGAAACATTTGGAAGAAAGCTTGGAAATTATATTAAGATACTCGACCAAGCGACTACGTTTCTTCTTAAAAAACAAGAAAAATTCGAATTAAAGATATTAAAAGTAAAATTAAATTCGGTTTAATGATATATGTCTGAATATATAAGGTTGGCTTGAAGAAATTTCCTTAAGACAAAACAAAAACTCAACGTTTAAATTATAAATTTAGAAACACTACAAAACACCAGAAAACAAAATAATTGGAATAAAATACGTTCTCAGACTATTCTCTCTCCTGACACCTTAAATCTTTTTAAATAAAAGCTAAAACAACCCGATTTTTAAATTCGTTTAGGTGAAATCGTATGATTTCATTATCATAGATTTTAAACGTAGAAGCAGGAGGAGATGAGCATCTGCCGATGATTCTTTTAAAATTGAATTGAGGATTTGTTAAAAGAACTATTTTTGACTTATTTCGTAAAAAAACATTAGAAATTCATTAATTAATAGCATTAAAATATATCTACGTGTTTAGCTGGATGAGGGGATTAGAGTGTATACTTGCTTGAAGGGGTTTCAGTGAGGGGGATAGGAAGAAGAGTGTCCTTCTTCCTATGGGAAATTTGAGTCAACATGAGGACACGACAGTTAAAGATTTCCCTCTGCACGATCCAACACAACCAACAAAAGATTTTTCCTCTGCCCTCAAAGCTCAGGACATTTTTACCTGAGCCAGTTTGTTTCTAATCTTAGCAGTTTCTTTCATCTGTGCTTTTTTCTTTTATGGTTATCTGAGTTCCAAGTTACAACAAATGTTGTTTTTTTATCGCAACTTTCATCTTATTAGAGTTTATTAAAAAAAATTGTTAAAATTTTACATGTCAACTAACTTTACTGACTATCAATACAACGTACAACGAAACCCAGTTCTAAATATTATCCATGTAGTCAACTAAATTACGTTGTTTTTGCAAGAAAAGCTAGAAGAACGCTTTATAATCAAACATTTTCTTTAGATGCCCGGGTCCGGGTCAAGGGCTGCCGTAGTGCCGTGCCGTCTGCTAGTATAAAAATAAACTAAAAGTAAGACAAATAAAATGAATAATTTGTTTACATGGAAAACTGAAATGGCCGCTTAAGGAATTTATGAAAATAATTTTATGAAATTAAAAAAATATATATAAATTGAAAAATAAATACACTTTATGAACGTCTAAAAAATAATTTTTGGTGTTTTTTGCTTTTTTTAAATTAATGTATCAGATTCATTAAGGTTTTTATGCATGCCAGTAGCCACCACCATTGTTGTTGGAATGGACTCTGTGTGTGTGAACTAAAAACAAATATTAATTTTTTTTAAGTTGCTTTCATCGTTTTTAAAAATTCAAGTTCAACAACAAATCTTTTGTTTAAATACATTCTTGTAATTCTTTCCACAATAACATGCTGCAAAATTTTATATTATGATTTTCTAGTTAAGTTACTGCTTTATAAAATTAATCTTGCAACTAAATAATATTTCTAATATTAAAAAGAAAACACAAACACGTACAAACTACAAACACGGTTAGAACATTTTTAAAATGTTATTTTTGATAAGTTATTAGCAATTTTCACTTACCTAAATTGTAATTGTAGAGCTAATTCATCATCTAATTAGCTATAAAATTGCTTTCTTTCAAATTATTTTTGAAGACTTATTAAGTTTTGATATGTTAACAATTTACAGAAATATTGTTCGTTCGTCGGCGAATCAAAGATGTCTGCCATGCTGACTATTAGCAGACGCTTCATCACATGACATGACGTCACTTTGACTTGAACGAAGCAAAAAACAAACAAAAAAATCGCAGAAGAAAAATAAAATAAATGATAAATTTTCAGTTAAGCTTGTTTTGTTTATGTAATATTGGCAATAATACCGGCCTTAGTACGTCTTAGGAAATTAGGAAAAGTCTTTATGAAATTACTTTGCCAATTTTTGGTTTAAAATTGTTGGTCGAAATTTATTATAATATGATGTGTATTCGGATCTGTGAAACTAAATCAGTTTAGTTTTCTTGAGCTAGAAAATTGCCGCTAAGGGAATCAAACTTGAAGTTTTGGGTTGGCCCTTAGCGCCCGCTTTCTAAGGGCTACGTTGGTTATTCGGGGTGCCAATATAACTGTAGTTTACTGAAATAATTTTTGTCGTTTAAAGAATTTCAACAGTTTTCTTAGAAAGAAAAAAAAAATGGAATTACAAAAAAGACAGATTAAAATGACCTCTAAAGAGTATCAAAACCACTCCCAAGCAAGCTGGGCAATAGTTCTAGTAGAACTAGTATAATAATAATATTTGTTGCGAGGCTTTAAACAGTATAACATTCATAAATCAAACAATTTTAATCAAACAATTTTAAAAGGAAATTTAATGAATTGTCGCGTTTGAATCCCGAAAATAATCCTACCTGTTTTCTAGGACCTATTTTTGTTTTTTAGTTAGGGTGTTTACTTGTATATTATTGTAGCCTGGTAGCCATCATCGCACAAACATTTTCTAGTCTATAGTAATCGACAAATTTTCCAAAATTGTCAGTCTTAGCTCGTTTGAGAGCGATTAGATATAAAATTAAGGTCCAGGTTCCAATAGTAACCATGTATTAAACAGAACTCTGACTTTTGAATATCATTTCTGCTCAAATTATCATGAATTAGCAAAATTGGCCCACTTGGACTTTTTTTCTAAAGTCCTGTCTGCAATTATCTAGTAGTTTATTACAAATTATTTTCATGTAAAATGGACCAGCATCTGGAATTCTTTCTCTTGACCAATTAAACATCAGAGCATAACACTTGTTATTGGAGACCCCGGATAAGACCAGATTAGGTTACTGCGGATAGTCGAGCAAGTTATTGCGAGACTTACAAAATGTTTGCAAGTCTCAGCAATCTTTGCGAGATATCTATTCCTTAAGATCGGTTTTTGTACACTTATGACAACTTTGATTAATTTATACTCAAGCTTTGAATTTCGGAATTAAAAATTATCATACCATCATATTCCTTGTAAATTTACGATTCGAATGAAGTTTGAAGTATGTAATTTTTATCTATTGATTTTATTATAAAATTTATACCCGTGTTAGTCGAAAAACATTTTATCATCATCATTTTGATTTTCATCAAAAAATATTTACAAAATGTTTCACAGAGAAAGAAAATTACCCACAATTAAACCTTAAAAAGTAAGAAACTAGTTTATTTACTTAGAATATTTGTTTTCTACTATTTTAGACTAAACATTATTAGATATATTTATTTTTTAATTAATTGAGGCTAAACATTTATAAAAATGTGATTGACATTTCGTTGCACTTGTTAAATCGTTTTTAATAGATGGGAATTATTCTAATAACATATTTAAAAGTGCAACGATAATCGTGACTTGACACTATTATTCCCAAAGATGGCCAAAAATATAATTATTCATTGAAAGTATCATGAGTGACGAATTTACAACAAACAATACGAAATAAAACCTGAGAAATCTCTTCCATTAGGCAAAACACTTCTTTTATTATAATTTCATTATAATATTTGAAAAAATAAGTTTCAGTGCTTTGGTTCCCTCTCCAAAATAGTTTTGAGTGGACAAAACTTTACCCCTGAATTTCAGAAATTATCTATTAAAAACAAATCAATCAACCAATCATTCCTGTTTATTGTTTTTATTTTTGGTGGCCAGAGTTGCTAATTACTTTGCAAAAAATATCGAACCTGGAATTTCGAACCGATCTCTTTGTTTAAATCCACACCATAGTAAATTGTTCTTCTGTCAACAAAGAATAGTAGAAATATTAGTTATTTCATATCTATTATAAATTTTACCTTTGTGGGAGACTTCGTGTTATTCTCAAAACAATAAATAAGAAAGAAATACACTACAAATGAGGTAAAATAAACTTTTGTTTATTTTAGCAAGAACAAAGGAATTAACATTTTTTTCGAATGGCTTCAGATTTGAGAAATATTGTTTATTCTTTCTAGCGTTCTGATTGATCGAAAATTTTTTTTTTCTGGAGAGGCGTTTCCCTCTACGTCCACAAAGAATCCTAGCTTTTAACCCCAAAAGTTTTGGTGAGGGCTGAGTATGGAAATTGCCCGCACAATTAAAGGTTTTTAGAAATTACGCGTGGTGTTAATGAATTTTAACGTATGTGTGTTTTAAGTAAAATAAGAGACGTGTGTACACCTTTAAGTCTCCGTTTTGATTTTGATTCAATAACGCCCCCACCACACTTTGAACCCCCCCCCCTTTTTTGGCAAAAGTTTATGTCAAAGTCGGTGGAAACCTCGGGAATAATCTCTCTAAAGCAAAAAAAAAAGAAGACATTCTGGAAAAATACTTTCGATGGGTGCAGGCGCTTTCAACACTAGTATCGACGCCTAAAAAATTCCCATGTGAGAGTGATGACAGAGAGTCGGAAAAAGTCATGTAAGAAGCCAGAAAATTATTCCAGACGGCGAAAGTCGCAGAACCGAAGGGGAAATCTTTGAACGGCGACGTTCGAAAAAATTTTTTTTTTAATCATAGGATAAAAATGATGGGTTGCTGAGCTGCCGAAAAGCAAAAATAACAGCTCCTGCCCGTTGTTCGACAGAATACTAAATCCTTGCAGCCTTGCGAAGACGAACGCCCGTCCATGGAAAAAAGAAGCCATAATCAGGTAGGTATTGCAAATTCTCGTCGGTAGGGTAGAGTCCGGTCAGAAACTAAAGTCAACGACAGAAAAGTTGAATATCCTCATTAAAACAATGGAAAGATGAAAACTTTACTGCGGTAAAATAGTATTGTAGCATCACTACTGTCTCAACAATTGTTATTTAGAAACATAGTTTTGACATTTGTTGGCGACTTAGTGTTATTCCCTCAACAAAGAATGAAAAATAAATTACACTACATATAATGTAAAATAATCCTTTGTTTATTTGTGTTCGAAGGAATCATTTTCTCATAAAAGAATGTAGTAGTTTGTACACAGAGGAAGATGGGAAGTGTGAGAGTGAAAGAAAGGGAATAATGTTTGTAAAAGAAAGAGAGAATCACTCAATATCCATTGAGACGTGTGTCCTACCGAAGGCACGCGTCAGGCGAGCGTGCGTTCCGCCCTATTCGTCTACCTGTATCTCTCTGAGGAAGAAAGTTGATTTTGCCTGTTTATATAGGTATCAGTAGGCTCCAGATTTTAGATGAAAAATGTTTATCCTTCTCGCGTTCTGATTGGTCTAAATAAGTGCTTATAATACGTTTGCACGTTTATGACGTTTGGTAAGGGTAAATGCGGAAATGGATATTTTGGACACATGTAGTTGAATTAATTTTGCTCTGTGTGTGTATAGAAAATTAATTAACAAAAAAACAAAAAAAACACAGACACCAAAAAAAAACAAGAATAATTGTTCTTAAAGAATGCAGGCTAAATTTCTTTAAAAATCTTATTTTGATATCTAACCAAGAATTTTTAAATAATCTATACTTTAAAAGATAAGAAAACTTGCGATTCCAATGAATATTAATATCTATAAAAAATTGAATAGTTGTATTCACTTGCCAAACTTACTAAAAACAGAATCAAGGTGTTTTTTAAATATATTTAGCGAGTAAATAAGAAACCAATTATTATTTGAAATAATTCGATATTTATTAATAAATGTTATTATTCATTGAAATCGGGAGGTTTTTTTTATATCTTTTAGCACGTACACATAAATTTAAAACTTTTCATACAAGATTCTTTGTTATAAGTTTCAGGGTTACTTTCTTTTATTATCGGATTTTCAGTGATAAAAATTTAAAATAATTTCCTCGCCTTTTTTTATTCTTTCTTTCTGACCCTTTTCATTCTTTCTCACCATTCTAATTGATTCTTTCCATCTCCTCGCCATTTTCATTCTTCTTTCATTTTCACCACATTGATTCTTTCTTTCTTGATATTCTAATTCTTTCCTTCTCGTCATTTTCATTATTTCTTTCTTTTCGCTATTTTCATTTTCTTATATTTTTCCTTCTACTTTCAATCTTTCTTTCTTTTGCACTACTTTCATTCATTCTTTCTTTCTTTCTCACTATTTCATCTTTTCTTCCTTTTTCACCATTTTCATTCTTTCTTTCTTTCTTTCTCACCATTTCATCTTTTGTTCTCTTTTCACAATTTTCATTCTTTCTTTCTTTATACCCATTTTCCTTTTTATTTTATTTCCCACCCTTTTCATTCTTCTTCCTTTCTTATTTGATTTTTTGGTTTCTTTTTCCCCCCATTTTTGTTTTTTACTTGTTTCACTTTTTCTTTCTTTATTCTTTTTTGTTTGATACATTTTCTTTTTACTTCCTTTCTTATTGATCTTAACGCTATTTTTTGGCTTCCCTTTCTCCTGTTCATTTTATTTTATCTTTATCTCTACCTTCCTTCTTTCCTTTGTCTCTCTCTAACCATGCATCAATATACATGCAAGCATGCATACACGTGCGCACGCTTCACACGCCCATACACACCCAAACTCAAATACGCACGCCATTTTCCAATGTCCAAAATCCAGCGCTTAACTTTTTCCTTTGTTTGTCTTATGCGAAAATCTCTTCGAACTTTTCTCCGGACTTGAGGCAATTTCTTCCAGACGTCGAGAAATCAAAACTTAATTGATGATTCTCGATTCTCTCGTCACAAACTGGCGAATCTCATCTATATTTCTATATCCGCACCTTATGGCGGACGTAAAAGCGAGACGTTTTTTTTTCCTCAAAACTTATCATTTTTTCGGTGGTATCTTATTTTAGTTGAATTCTGTGTCACCGGCCACAAGCTTAGAAGAGATGGAATCAATAACAAGAAATAGCTTTTTAGTAAACAGTGGACATTGAGAGAAACGGAAAAGGTGTATAAGCTAGAATTTAAGCAAGGCGGGGTTTGATGTGGGTGAATGGATAGAAGATAAAAGAAAGAGAGAGAAAGAGTAACAGAAGTGGATGGAGTGGAGTGAAACATCGAACAAAAAGAAGAGAGTGAAATAGGTGGGGTAGAGAAGTGGGGGTGAGGTGAAAAGGCACAGAGAGAAAAAAAGAAAGTTAGGGAGAAAAATAGATGGGAGTGAAGTGAACAGGCGGACAGTCTCAATTGATGTGCCCCAACGAAGGGCACATCAGCAAAAAGGTGGTGAAGATAACACTGAAGATGAGAGTCGAAGCCAGAATAACGTGAATAAAGAAATCTGAATCATTCAAATCAGGGCTGTCCAAACTATGGCTCGCGGGCCACATCAGGCATTATTTCATCCGGCCCGCCAAACAAATCCATGAGCAAATTTTTCTGATTATCAATTCAAATCAATTCTTACAATTAGCTCATCTAATCTGGAATCTGATTTTAATGAAATTTTGAAATTAAAACGACAGAATCATTCGTCACACTAATTTGCTTGCATAAAATTAAAGGCAGGAATCTATTTAGTTTTACTCTGATTTTTTTCCAACAAGACCTGTTTTAATTTTTCCATGTTTACACTCTAATATTTGAGTAAATTAAATTACTGGCACGGTTTTGTTTTTTGTCGTTTTTTTGTTTGTTTGTTTTTTATTCCTTTGGCCCGTATAAATGTGGGAAATACATAATGTGGCCGTTACATTGAAAAGTTTGGAGACCCCTGATTTAAATAACAGTACACTCGAATTATTTTTGGAAGATGACTAAGCAACAAAAGCAGTAGAGATCTCCATGATGGTGCTGATGATGGTGCATATATTTCTATATCAGTTTTATTTGTAAAACAAATTAATTCAAACCGGAATGAAATCTAAATTTCAAATTCTGAATTAAAGAACAACTTTAAATTGACACAACGGAATAATTGGTGGTTCCAGGGCAGTGGCGTAGCAACTGCTTTTGCACCAGGGGCGGTCTTACCCCCCCCCCCCACGTTGGCTGTTGATAATCCGTTATCTTCAAAATTCAAAAATCCCTCAAAATTTTAATTTTCATGGAACTACAACCAAGAATCTAATTTTAGACTGTTGGCTGCTAGTAGTCCTAAACTTTCATTTGATTACAGTACTCGTATACATGTACAGTCGTCGTCAAAGAAAAACAAAAATTATTTAAGAAAAAGAAAAAAGAGTATGATTTAAATTATAACAAGAATTGTTAAATTAAATCAAATGGCTCATTTTTTTCCATTTTTTATGTTTACCCCCTCCTAGCACGTCACGTGCCGCTCGGTGTTTACAAGCCTTTCCAGTTGCCCTTAGCAATCATTAGCGGTATTTCATTATTCTATCTACAATTTAGAGTGTCATTCCAAAAATGATGCCTTTTATTTTGTTGTATTCTGCATAAATGAATCAGGGGCTGCAAATTGCATTATTGTGATGACTGAACTTACGCATTCATGAACTGAAAGTTTCATCTTTCTGTTGCTGATATTGACGGTGTGAGACTCTTAGAAAGCAAAGTCCTGTCGTAGACGTGCCTAAAAAGCAGAAATGCGTCTTTGAATTCAAACATACATGAAAAATTGAACAAACTAACGTTCACCGGCACCTGTTGAAGGTTGACGAAGTCAATGCAGTTGATGGCAGCACAGTTAAAAATGGGTGGCATTACTTTTGAAACGACCCTTATATATAATCTTTGTCTCGTTCTTATTGAACAACTTTGCCAACGGAAGAAAATATCGGACATCATCAAGAGTTGGGGGCTCTATTTCTTTTTTAATTGAAATTCAATTAATCATGCGCTAAAATAAAACTAGACTATATAGGAGATTCAGTGGTATTCATTTGAAAACATTAATAAGATTGAAACAATATAAATGATTCCTATTAATTTTGATATGATGGGGATATTAGTTTCATCAATCTGCCCTTTTTATTCTCTTTTTATCTATCTGTATCTCTATAAATAAATGTGAAAGCGATTTCCATCGGATTATTTTCAAGAATTGATACCTATTGCTTGTTATTCTTTTTAAGAAAAAAAGCCTTTAAATTTATCACTCCTGGTTTTCATGTTTACATAATTTAAATTGGAAGATAAGCAATGAAATAAATGTTACAAGTTATTTCAAATGAAAAAAAAAAGAAAAGAAAAAGTATTTTTTTGTTTTGGAAAAAAGTTATTAAATTAAGAAAGAAACATTTATGCTATAAAAGAATATTGATATATTTGGATTCAGAGAGAAAATATAAATTAGTGTTCTTCAATTAAGAAAATATAACCGAATGAAAAAAAAAGGGTATTTAGATAATGAAACAACTAACAATATAAAGGATGTATTGGAAAGAAATAAAATGTACTAGAACTGTGAAAGAAACAAAATACACCGAGTTGAACAAATAAAAAAGAAGAAGAAAGAATCACGTACATTCCAGTGTCAAGGAAAAGAAAGATGAAAGAAACTAAGAGTTGAATTGTGCAAAAACAAATTGATTGTGTAAGGTTCAAGACAGAACAAAAGTCTAGAAAAAACAAAACGATTATTCTCAAATAAATTTTGAAAAAGAATAAAAGAGTATTTTAATCAGGAATAAGAATATTTTTTGAAAAAATTAGTAAAGAAACCATGAAGATGTGTAAAAGTTAAGAAAAAGAGAAGCGTATCTAAATCAGGAATAAAACTATTTTATTCTTAAATTAGGAAAGAAACAATGGGGCTGAATACGAAAAATAAAAAGAGAATAAAAGCCTATTTGAATTAGTCAAGAAGTATAAATCGAAATAGAAAGCAAAAAAAACATTTGATTTGAGAAGAAAAAAAGTATTTGAAACGAGAAAGAAAGAGTCCGAAAATAAGAAATTGGAGAAACAAATGAGATCGGATTGAAAGGAAAGAAATGTTGCATTAGACTTTAGTCGATTGATGTAACTTCTTTCTTGTCAGTTTCCCCCAGCCTACCATCTAGTCCCCCATTACACACGAAGCAAAATCTTTTCGATCATCCGTTGTCCCTGAAGTGTCGGTCGGCGGCAGACCCAGTGGCTACAGCTGATCCGCCCGGATTGCTCAGATGGGGTTGGCAGATTCAGTAAATATCTCTGGTGCCAACCACAAGATTCATCCTGTTGCCACTGTCTTTATTTTGCAGACACATTTGGACCCACGTGGGTTCAAAGTTATCCCAGTGACTACACCGCCACAAACCCTCTTCATTGACCAACATTTTCTCTCCTTACTCACCGTGACTGGCTTTAAAAATGATTTCCTTCTTAAGTGGATTTAGCGTTTTCCCTATTCAAATTCTTCCCTCTATCTCTCTCTCTCTCTCTCTCTC
>JAYKTE010247768.1:0-11881 GCA_036873565.1 Xipholeptos notoides | reverse complement strand
GAATCGTTAATCAACATTTTCCTGGAATCGGAATTGGTATCAGAATCGGACAAAATTTAGGAATCGTCCCAACACTAGTATAAGCCAAAAGAAAAAAAGAACAAGTAGAAAACCGAGGAAAAAACCACAGTTGGTATTTATGTATTTTCTACCATGGTTAGCATTAACTTTATGCGATTATATTGCCAGCGCCATTCACGCTGCTGCACAAAGTGGAAGGAGATCTATTTGTTTATTGTGCAACAGAGGGTGAGCTAAGAAAGAAACTGGATATATTGATTATCTTATGCTTAATACTGATTTCTGAACATGTCTTGATCCAACTAAAACCTGAATTTAGTATCACAACACATTTTCGTTTATCAAATAATGAGATTATCAATGATAACTCACTTATGATTAAGGCAATTATCAATACATTTTTAAGTTCTTTTTTAAGAATAGACGATATACGATTCTTAAAGTTTGTAAATGACTGACATTACAAAAACCAGTGAATTGTTAGATTTCAGTTCAACTTCCAGGTGACCGTTTTTTTAGGTTTTATTTTTTTTGGGGGGTGGCACTTACTTACAGGTTTCTCTTATAACCGTTTCTGATTTGTATATAAATTAGACACAGGCTCTAATTCTGGGACCAGAGAAAATCTCTCTTTTATCAGGGTTTCTCTTATATCTGGGTCTCTTATATTTTGTGTTTATTACACTGTATAAGCTTATAAAAAGTTTTCTTCGTTCTTGACTGTCATCATCTTTATTCCTGATTTCTATTTTCTTGAAGTTATATCTAAGCATATGATACTATTCTTATACTTAACACTAGAGATTTTATTTAGTCTATATTCCGCGAGAAATACAAAGATCCAATCCTTTCACCAGCGTATCAATTTCCAAGTAAACGTAACGGGCTTAATAGAATATGAATCATATACAACCTAGCTTAGAATTATCAGAAGAAATATTAGCTATTCATATACAAATAAACTTAACTGTATAAGCTTCTTTTTCTCGAAAATATCAGCAAATGTTTTGAAAACTGGGATCAGTTTCATTTCGTTCAACAACACAAATAATGCGATATTTTTCTAGGAAAACCGAATGCAGAAAAACATTTTCTTTTTAGAAAACTCTTTTGTTTGTTTTAATTTGTGAGATAAGTTCCATTTGTTTTATTTCTGGTTTATATATGATATATACTTGGTCGAGCACCAACCCAAGTTAAGTACAAGGCTATTTTTATGTGTTCATTATATCTCTGGGCTTTTGTAATCAGTGTTGTTGCCCTTCACCTAGATGAGTCACTCTCTCTCGAGTTAACGAGCCTCATCTGTCCGAGACAGCTGAAAGTGAATGCAATCGCTTTGACTGATATTTGAACTCGTGTAAAACGTATCCAAAGACCAAACTTTTCCTACTGCTCCAACCTCGCTGCCCACTTCTGGTTTATATATGTGGTCGGGGATCTAAAATAAAACTTTCGTGCTTTTAGACATGATTTTGAAAAGAATTCTGGAATCGAATTAAACAACTTTTTGTACTATACACAACTTTAAGTACCACCCTGTTTATATTCAAGTTTAAGTACCACCCTTTTTATATACGGGGGACCCACCGTTGACCCTGTGTCTTGTGACTTTAATTATTTAATTTATGATCTTGATGGCCATGTATCATCAAAATAATCAATTTAAATTCACAAAAGAGAACATAAAGGGAAATGAAATGTAAACGTGTACATACATATTTTTTTCAAACTATAAATTCAATAAACACAACAAATTCAAAGAAAAATTGCTAACGCCAAATGAAATAACTCATAAGCAGGGTCGGACTGAGAATGTTACGGGCAAAAAATACAATTGGCCCTTACCCCATTTTCTACAGTTATGCCACATATAGAGGCTCTGCAGCAGGTGATATGTGCATATTGGCTTTACTATGTTAAGTAGTCAGCAACGGCCAATAGACATACGTTCAGATAAAGCCGTGTGACCCGAGTCAGAATGCATGTATTAGGCTATATAACAAGGACATCATTGATAATTTTATTGGCAATCAGACGGGCCCCTTAATAGTGCCGGGCCCTAAGGCATGGTCCGATTGACCAATGGCTCAGTCCGCCCCCCCCCCTTCATGAGTATTTTAAAAAGTTACATCTTCTTTCTGTAAATAGAAGAAATAAGACATTTAAGATGAAGGTAGTCGTTAACTTCGTTGATGATTTAGCAGAGTAATAAAAAAACCATTAAAATCCAGTATAAATCATGGAAGCATATGAAGAACCCAAACACACACATACATACATTCGAGTTTATAGATAAGGCGTTCGGAGTAAGAACCCGACAAGCGCCAAAAATTAAAAACAGAAAATACTTTGAGAAAGTAAACAGGACGCACTGTGATTGGCTGGAAATCTTGATTCCGTGCACTCTCATTGGCCGCCTGGCACGATTGGCAAGAGTATTTCTGGCGCTTGTCGGATTGTACTCCCAAACCTGTATTAGTTGATTTTCACCCATGTTTCAGTCTCGATTCGGCCATGTCTTCTCTTCCACATGGTAGAGGAGGCTTTAGGAATACAGGGGTATGACTCGTTTTTGGCAGCAATGGCGCTTGTCGGATTGTTACTCAACGCCTCAAGGATAATACAAGTAGAATATGATCATATGAATCAATTACGATACCAAACACTTATAAAAGTTTAGTGTGCGTTATGTCCAGTTAAAAACCCTTTAAGATTTTAGATAAAATAATCGATTCATTATTAAATCAATTTATTAAGAAATAAATATTGAACATTTCAATAAAATTCAATAATTATATTTATTCTGCAATTCATTGAGATGAGGCTTCATTATCTAGTATTGATTTTATTAGAGGACTGTTGTCCTCATATTTATAGGTGATATTAGACTACATTACCTTTCGGCCAACTTATCGGAGGGCAAGTCTATTTGTCCAAGTGGATAGGCAACAGGACAGGGCTGGAATCGTAGTAAACGAGTTCAAATCCCAGTCGTTCCGTTAGGGTTCATATTTGGACTAATACTCTTGCGAAAGTTATGAATCCCCACATCTCTCCAGCTATAGGATAAATAGGGCATATTGTGCTATTCAAAAAAACTAAGTATGAACTAACGTTTACCAAAAACGATTGTTCTTGGCATTAAATGACCTAAAAATGGTTGATATCCCGTAAAACACAAACAAACAGAACAAACAAACAAATTGTATACGGTTGGAACAGTTGGTATACATGACCTAAAATTCAGACATGCTTTATTAAAAAGAATTTTAATAACTTAGTAACTAAGTTTCTTGTTAGAAAGCAAGAAAAAATTGAATTACAAATATTAAAAGGGAAAATTAAAATTCTTTTTAATGAAATATTTCTGAATAATGATATTCTGCCTTACGAAATTTACAACTCCTGACCTTTTTTCAGATTTTCAATTATCAAAGTTTCTAGAACTTTAGGAAGAGAGAAACGGCCAGTCTCTCTTGCTATTTACCAATAAAAGCGAAATTCCCCCTTTTTTTTACCACTGCACAATCATTACTGTGCACAAAGGCTTACCATTAGTCTGTTAGTGAACATTTCTTGTGCAGCGACATCAGTTCCAGATGTTAAAGTACAACGGAATATATCTGTGCAGGTAAAAAGCCACCTCGACGAGAGAAAGCGAAAGAAAGATGAGGAAAGGAAAGAAAGTTAGGGGAGAATGAGGAAGAATGGAGAGGCAGGCTGACTGAGAGACAGAGACAGAGAGAGAGGGGTGCAGGCAGCAGACATGTGAATAGAGTAGGAGAGAAAAAGCAGCACGAAAACTCTTAAGAAAATGTTTGTAGACGATAGAGAAAACACAAGAAGAGCCAAAGAAAGACGGGAGAGAGAAGAAATGAAATAGATGGATTATTGGGAATAATAATAAGAAAAAAAACACACACACACACACATTCAACAAAGAATAATAGAGAAAAGAAACCAACACAAAAGCAAACTGGAACAAAAGTGCATAAAATGATATGATAATCAAAAAATCTTACAAAATATTTTTGAAAATTCTTTTTAAAAAAATGCAATAAAATAAACAAATAAATAACTAGTTTTTATTTTTTCAAAATCCTTGAGATGAGGTACTGAATTCTAAAAGTACTTAATTAATTAATTAATTAATTAATTAAGTGAAAGAGATAATATTATAGATGAGGAGTCCGATTGGTACTTACTTTTAGAATAACTATTTTTTTTAATTTAAAATATCTATTTTTCCTTGTCGTAAACACGTCGCATGTTTATTGTTTAACAACGAGAACATCAACAAAATAGATGTCTAACATAATTAAAAGAATCGTTTTTTTTTTTTCATTTCTTTAAGATTCTATTTTATTCTTTTGTTTATTTATTTGTATTTACACATATACCAAAACAACAGTTCATATTTCTAACAGCCTGGTCTGGTCATTCATTCATTCATTCATTCATTCATTCATTCGTCTATCTATCCTTACATGAGAATTCTTCTAGTTATGTTGAAGTTATAATTATTACTTGGTTTTGTCTGTTTCTTCCAAGACTCTCTATCCGCCCCGTCCACCCTTAGATGTAAACCGCTGGTGATTTCCTTTATCATTGTATTCTATTCTATTCTTGCCGCTTTCAACAGTCGCATGTAAACATCGTGGCGATAGAACTTAAAATCAACACAAAATGAACGACTTCATTATAAGCAAACACAGACACAGCAGTAAACCGAACATGACTAGCTTGATTCGATGTGCTCACTTAAAGAGTGGAATATGATAAGGGTTGTGGGTTGCATAAATGCTAATTGCGCTACTACTACTACTAAATTGATTCTGGTAGAGCTGAAGTGCGGAAATAAAGTTGCTTCAAAAATTGACCCTCACTTTACCAGCTAGTCTTGAACTACTCAACTAAGAGGTGTACTATCTCCCCATTAATTGATGGTTGCGCTGGGCTGTTACAGATTTTCCAATTGTTAAGAAGAAGTAAGGACTTGTATGATTTTTATTAATTGCGTCAGCCAGCATTGAGAGCGGTTGAGATAAAAGTTCTTGTGTACAGCTGCTGACTACTGCAACTGCATCATCAGTGCAGGCTCAGGCATCACTGCAGCAGCACAGCATCTACCACATTGATCTGAGGTGGCAACGAGTCCAAAAACGGCCCCAAGCAATGTTAGACTCAAATAGCAGAAACATCAGAACCGATTGGAAAATAATACCGAATCAAAACCAGTGCAACTCTTCAACTTATGACAGTTGTTCCAATATGTTTACATTCGGATTAAAACCCTTTGGAAATGAACGATTTTCCTCCAGTTATGGGTTAAATAGTGCAACAGTTATTCAAGTAACGTTTATCAAAATTTAACCCAGCAGAAAGAAATGGAGGAATTCATACATTTTCTAGAGATGAGCCCGAATCTGAACTTAACGGAATGAGTGATTACAACTTGCGTATTGCAATTGTATATAAACAGCAAAGCTCTGAGAAGTTTTGCATTCTTCATCTTTTAATGACTTTCATTGTCAAATTTTCATGTCTTTTATTTCAGGTTGGAGCTTCTTTTTGGTAGCAATGCAAATGATCGGTTCTTAATGCAATAAAAAAAACACACTTTAATAATATTCAAGATATTGCCTTAGGGATGAGATATTCAAAACCTCACCAAGAGTATGAGTTTAAAAGTGAATCCAATAGACTAACTTGGACTTAAATGGATCTAAATTTGAAAGAGCAGAGTAGAACTGTTAAAATATGGTGTTGTCTTCTGTTTTGATTCTCTGAGTTTATGAGATGAGTTTTTATTATTATCTTTATTTAACTTATTCGGACTTCTACTCTCTTCTTCTGTACCCTTCGGTCTTCTTGAACTCCGGAATCTTTATTCTAAATTTGGAAGCCGTCTCAGAAGTGCAAACTGGATCCTTAATGTGAAGGATAGGTCAGTCAAAACGTTGTGAAGATAACAGGAAAGACGAGAGTCGAAGCAAAATCTTCCTCTCAGGCCATGGGCCAAAGGTCTTTATCCCTCTCTTTTTATTCTGTGGCCTACTTGTGGAAGAACAAAAATAAGCAAACGAATGTCAATACTATCCTGAACATTACACTATTTTTTAACAACACAATCTTTTATAAAACCATCATTGGTGCAGTAAATATTGTCGAAGTGAATAAAATGCTGAATTGTAATTGGTCAGATTTTTAAAGAAAGAAATTTCAACATCCAAGTTGTAGATAAAGATTGTAATGACGAATTGATTAATGCAACTAAATTTCGCTTGGGAAGAATTTCTTATATTTTTCAAAAAAGAAAAAAAACCCTCTCACCACTTTTACAAGCTAATAAAAGTGATTTTTTGTCTGGTGACAAGGCAACCTATCTATACCATTTCAACTTCAAAATGATTATAATCATCTGTAAAATGTACTTATTTTCAAAATGGATTAATCAACTTCAAATTGAGAATAAGTCAAAAACTTAAAAACAGTTAACTTCAAGATAAGAATAGACAACTTCAAACTAAAACAAACAATCTCAAATTGATAAATATATTGGTAAATTGAAATAAATTTCGTATTACTAGATATAATACACCTTTTCGAATTCAAAATGATAATAACAACTTCAAAATGAACTTATTTTCAAGTAAAAGAATTGATCAACTATAAAATGGATTTATCAACTTTAAGATTGGATTAATCAACTTTTGAAGGTCATTAATCCATTTTGAAGTTGATTAATTCTTTTACTTGAAAAAGGGTCCATTTTGACGTTGATCATTATCCTTTTTAAGTTGAGATGGTGTAATCAAGCGCGATTATGTGTATTCAACGTAAATATTTAGACCTGTTGAAATTTGTACCTAAAATTCTACCACTCTATTTCTCCGAATTTGTCTTTCTTCTTTCCTTTCTCTCTCCGTTTCTCTCTCTCTTTCTGTCTCTGTCTCTTCACACACGCATACACGCAAACACTCTTCTCATACTTTTTCATTGTCATACACACGTGAAAACTAATGAATTACTCTCCCCACACTTTTTATCTATACATATGTGTTCTCCGTTATTAGCCAATGAATAATAAATTAGTAATTAAGTAGATAAAATCTTTCATCAACGGGATACAACTAATTTATGGTAGATTAAGAATGAAAGTCGAAAAAAAGATTGTTTTAAGGAAAATTATGTATTGAAATTGATTGACTTGATTTTTATCTGAGGTAATATCATTTATTTATACAAATAATCTCATTCATTTATTAATAGCATACTATCATTTATTGATTGATTGATGGAAATAATAATGGAATTAAAACCATTACACGTTATTGAATCGGACAGAAAATACGCCCCCCATTTTTTACAGTTAAATACTATATGTAAAGATTGTCCAGCAAGTGATATGTGCATATTGGCTTAACTATGTCCAGTTGTCAGCTATGGCCATTAGACACACACATTATGACGTGCAGGCAAAGCGGAGTGAGCCGAGCCAGAAGGCAAGTATTCGAGTGTATAAAAATAAAAGGACATCCATGATAATTTTATTGTCAGCCAGGCAGACCGACCTCTTTGCAGTGTCGGACCCTCGGACATGGTCCGACTGAGCGATGGTTCAGTCCGCCCCTGTATTGGATTAAATTCGACTTGTTCCATTTTTCAAGAGAAACAATTGGAATATTTAGAATAGTTATTCTCGGTATTTGTTTGTTTGTTTTTACGGTATATCAACCAATTTAGGTCATTTAATACGGAGAACAATCATTGGTAAATGTAATTTTTTTGTGCACACTTAGTTCTTTTAATAACACAATATGCAGTATTTAAACCGTAGCTGGAGGGAAGTGGGGATTCATGACTTTCCCAAGGGTGCTTGGTATTTGGGAAAGAATATGTTGAACTTTGTATGCAAAAAGGTCCCTTCCTCCTTGGAAGGATCATAATCACATTTGAACTCGAATATAAATTTATAATTTTTTTAAATTTCCAAATAATCCATATAATACTTGTATTATAATTTAAAAAAATTCAATAAGGAACGAAACACACAATCAATCATTGCTTGTTTGTTTGTGTTTTACGGCATATCAACCTTTTTAGGTCATTTTATGCCGAGAACATTTTTATTTCTGACTGACTACTAACTAACCAATACTTTCATTTAGCACTTTATTCATAATTCGATTACAAACCTAATGAACAGAATGGATCAATAGCAGAGTCGGACTGAGTCATAGGTCAATCGGACCATGCTCGAGGGATCGGCACTGCAAAGGGGCCCACCTGGCTGCCAATAGAATTATTGAGGATGTCCTTGTTATACACTCTAATACATGCCTTCTGATTCGAGTCACCCCGTGTTGCCTGCACATCTGATGGCCGTAGCTGACTACCAAACATAGTAATACCTCAGTAAAAACTTCATTTCAAGCTTTCGAAGAAAGAAAAATGATTCTCCACTATTTTCCCCGAGAAACTTTGCACTTACTCCATGGATACATTAACTTGGTCAAGCACAAACCCAAGTTATGCACAAGGCCATTTTTACGTGCTCATTATGTCCCCAGGCTTGTGTAATCAGTGTTGTCCTTCGCCTAGATGAATTACTCTCCCGAATTAACGAGCCTCATCCGCCCGAGATAACTGACAGCCAAGATAATGGTTTTGACTGGCATTTGAACTTATGCAATACGATTCCAGAGTCCTAGCTTTTACCACTGCTCCACCCTCGCTGCGCTTACTTCTTAAAATTAAAGTAACAATTGTTTTGTTTTGAAAATATAGTTCCACAAATACTGATATATTATACTGATATATTATATATATTTATAGAATAACGATATTCTGCCTAGATATACGAAATTTAAAATACTGATATGTCGTTACACAATTAAAAATAAATTCTGACTAATACCCTGGGGAAAGGGTATTATCTACACATTCCTTCCAGCTATGGGTCAATTAGCGCATACTGTGTTAATATAAAATTATTAATTAATTATTAAATTAAGTGTGGGCAAAAAAAATAACGTTTATCAAAAATGATTGTTCTCGGCATTTAATGACCTAAAAAGGTTGATATTCCATAAAATACAAACAAACAAACACAATTAAAAAAACAAATTTTTTTCGATGTTCTTACAACAGATGATCGACCAAAATCGATATGAATGTTGTGTAAATGAAAACTGAAGATATGTTAATTAGTCTGGGCTACCCTTACCCACCCGACCTTCTGATCTCATCTAATGACACCCCCAAATTATTCACCTTGTAGGTAATCTGTTTAAATCTGCCATGGCTAACATGCTAATCCGTTTAGAGCAATAAACGAGCGATTTTAAATATTTGTTTTATAACATTTAATTATTTTTGTATGACCTGATTCTTTCTTTCTTCTTTTTTTTGTCTTTTTCTTTCTTTCTTTTTTATTTCCCTTCTTTCTTTCTTCTTTTTTTTGTCTTTTTCTTTCTTTCTTTCTTTCTTTCTTTTCCTTCTTTCTTTCTTCTTTTTTAGTCTTTTTTTTCCTTCCACTGTCATTTTTTACTCTTTTCTTTCTTTCTATTTAGTCATTTTCTTTCTTTCTTTCTTTATTTTCTCCTTTCGTTTTTTTTACTTTTTCTTTTCTTTCTTTCTTTTCTCCTCTCTTTTTTTCTTTTTTCTTTTCTTTCTTTCCCTTCTTTCTTCTTTTTTTGTCTTTTTCTTTCTTTCTTTCTTTCTTTCCCCTCTTTCTTTCTTCTTTTTTAGTCTTTTTTTTCCTTCCACTGTCATTTTTTACTTTTTTCTTTCTTTTTTTTAGTCATTTTCTTTCTTTATTTATTTATTTTCTCCTTTTTTTTTTTTTTACTTTTTCTTTTCTTTCTTTCTTTCTTTTCTTTTTTTAACTTTTTCTTTTCTTTCTTTCTTTTCTGCTTTCTTTTTTACTTTTTCTTTTCTTTCTTTCTTTCCCTTTTTCTTTCTTCTTTTTTAGTCTTTTTCTTTCTTTCTTTCTTTCTTTCTTTTCTCATTTCTCTTTTACTTTTTCTTTTCTTTCTTTCTTTTCCTTCTTTTTTTCTTCTTTTTTAGTCTTTTTCTTTCTTTATTTTGCCCCTTGGTTTTTTACTTATTTCTTCTCTTTTCTTTCTTTCCCCCTCTCTTTTTTACTTTTTCTTTTACTTTCTTTTCCCCTTTCTTTTTTTACTTTTTTCTTCTCTTTTCTTTCTTTCCTTCCTCTCTTTTTTACCTTTTCTTTTTCTTTCTTTCTTTTCCTCTTTCTTCTTTTACTGTTTCTTTCTTTCCTTCTTTCTTTCCCCCTTTCTTTTTTTTTAACTTTTTCTTTTCACCTGCTTATTTTTTACTTTTTCATTTTTTTCTTTCTTTTTTTTCTTTTTATCTATGTTTATTTGTTCTTATTTTTCCTTTCATTTTTACCTTTTTTTTCCTTTTGTCTGTTATTAATTCATTATTTATACATTTCTATTTTATACATTTTACCATTTATTTTTTTTCTCGTCATTTTTCTTTCTTCCCTTCGGTCCGTTTCCTTATTCTTTCTTTAATTCAATTTTCATTATACTTTCTTTTTATTTTCTTTCTTTCAAACATTTCTGGCTGCTTTCTTTGGGCAGGTCTGTGAAGATAAATAAGAAGAACGAAAGAATAATAAAAAAAAGTAGTAATGAATAAAGAACTAAACAGGGTTAGGCTTGGTTAAATCAATCGATTAATCAAAAGATAATAATCGATTTTGAAAATGACTTTGGATTCTTCTAATGTGAAAACATTGATCAATTAAAATTAAAACAATTCTTTCAATTTAGTTTTTAATTCACATTTTTTTTTATCAAATTGTAAAGATTAAGAAGATTAAGAAGATTAAGAAGATTTAAATGTCTTCCAGAAGTAAACGAACCAGTTCGAATGGGATTGGAAGTCATGCATGATGGTCCTAATTACGAGTGGTTATAATTTTGCCTGCACCGCCACTAGTTTCATAGCTAGCTATAGAGATACTATTTTCGTTTCTAGGCAAACAAATTATGTACTGCATTTTAATTATTTACCCAGTCGAGCACAAAATTGTGATTTGAGACACGGTAATATTTATATGTGTTCTATGCGCGATTATCCTACTATCTTCATCTGATCATGAAGCCGAAGGATTCCTTTTTCAGAATGTTAGGACTCATTAGCAAAATTTAGCTTGGATCAGTGTCGAATGTGTGGCACTATTTGTTCATGTGCCGCCACTCAGCGGAGTAATAGGGCTCCTTGCTGAGATATAAAAAGTCGGTCATAACTGACCGACGTAGGAATGTATATTTCATAATTACCCATGAGCCCTTTTTCAAGACTTTTCTCGGTCTCTTTTTTTGCCTGACTGCCATGGAGTAACATGCATATTTTTGGTCTCCCGCTGGGGAAACCATTCCACCCCACCCACTCCAGCGGAGGGGGGATAACTAAGGGTATTAGATTAGCACAAATAACTAGCACAAATTCCAATGTAATTCTAATTTTGATTATGTAAATAAAATTAGTTAGGTTTATATATATTTCATCTGTGTTGTGTGTTATTTGATCTGCCTTAACATCAAGACGATATCTGCCCCCTTCACAGCTAGAACCGAACTTCAGGAAGTCATCCCCAAAGAATGGAGAAACATCCCAGAGAAAAGCCAAATCCAATTCCAGGCATGCCTTTACTTTTTGAAAGACTTTCTTGTAACCGTTGAGCGGTCACTCCAGTGACCAACCCATAAAGTTATAAAGGTTTGTCTTTCAATCTAGATACTTTACTCTCATTGCGACCGACACTGAAACAGAGGGGGGGGGGGCTACTGGAGCACAATGAAGAGAATTGTCATTCTGA
>JAYKTE010247657.1:0-11881 GCA_036873565.1 Xipholeptos notoides | reverse complement strand
AACATTTATTTCCTTTTTATATATATATATATATATATATATATATACATAATACACACAAATTAATAGCTTTAAAGAGAAAAAAAAGCAATACTTTTAAAAATTAATTCATTAGTTCTAAGAAATTCATGAAATATTTTTGATAAGTGAAAAAATTTAAATAAAAAAAACACTCCATAGGCTATTCTAGAATAGAATATCATGTTGTCTTTTGTAGGCTAGAATATAATTATTGATATAAACTGGTTAAACTTACAATTTTTTTTTTTTCAATTAATAAGCAAAATGTAAAAATGTAATCCAATTTGTTTTGACATAAATATTTGGAAAACCATAGAAATAAAGACAATTGTGACCTTGAATATTAAAATATTATTAGTTGATATTTAGTTTTATTAGATTTTATTATTATTAGGAATAATAATGTAAGTAAATATCATACTGTGAACATTTTTTTTCATAAACTTCAAGTGCTGTGTATCATTTTCAACAAAATGGTATAATACATTCTGGAAGTATATATAATCAAAAGAGTGGTCTAAAAAATATTGTGAAATCTTTTAGGGATTGACTTGGATTCTTATGAATTGTATTTTAGGGCAGAGTCAATTTCATAAAAAAATGTTGAAAATTGAACTAGATTTGAATGTATACCAAGATGCCTGAATTTTCTTAAGAATTGATTTTTTTCATGAAACTCAACTTTTCAACTGATTCTTCTAACTGAGATTATGTGAGGTTAGTTTTAGATTCCAATCCAAATATAATTTTAAATCCTATTATCAAATTATCATTTACACAATTATTTAATTTGTAACAATCAGATCATTTCTTAATTGAAAAGTGAAGGAGACAAAATAATGGATAAAAAAATCTTTGAAAAATAGAAAAATATTACAAGGACAAATTCAAATATACAAACCTTCATTCATTCATTCATTCATTCATTTGGAGACTCATTATTCAGAAAAGGACAAATCTTTTTAAATTATGGTAGTGATTGGGTGTGTTATAATTATGAATGAATGTGCACCATAGCCAAACACACACATTTTTAGTAATTGTCTTTATAAGGGAAAATATTCCATTGCTTTCACATTTGTATCATGAACATAAAATGCATCATCACGAGTTTCATTTATATCAAAAGAGCAATGTCAAAGTGAATACACGCACACACGCACACACACACACACACACACACACACACACACACACACATTATCAATAAAAACCACAAAAACCCTAAAATAAATTAATATAATTTAAGTCTTTTTTGTAAACAAATTTTTTTTAAAGTCCATGACACATTCTCACTTTTATCAATTTTCACAACATTGAAAATGTAACTGAATTTGTTGGGTAAATTTTTTATGTAAGAAAAAAAAAGTTTCATCAAAATCAGATGCAAAATGTACAAAGAATACACACACAAATTTAAAGATAACAAAAACTACAAAGAAAATATCTAAATTTTTAAATTGTATTGAATTAACAACAAGATCCCAGAGTTTATATACAAATAGCCATTGATTGCATATTCAAAAATCCACCTTCATTCACCTACAAAACTTGTACAAGTTGGAGACAGAATGGATTCCCACTGGAATCCTACCTAAAAAAAATGGAAGGCATTGTTCAATGAATTGTTGAGCATATTTTGCATTGTTTAAGGAGATATAAATAAGGACATTCTCTTAACCCATCTTTGGAAATAGGAACTTGATAATTAATGTTTCTTCATTTCAATTCCCTACTTAGAAAATTTACCAGGTTTAAGCTAATTTTTTAATTTTAAGAGTTTCATTTTTAAACTACTAAAATTCTTCAAAATGTTTTAAGACAAACCCAAATACCTTATGGCTACTTGAGCCTGTGTTTTGTTACTGTTATATGGAAAATATATAGAAAATTACAGAAACTATATATTTTTTTCTTTAATTATGTACTTTTATACATGTTTAATTTTTCATGGGTTTTCTTTTATTAGGTTTATATGTATAGGTATATATATAATCTGATTTCTAAATCTTTTCTATTATATATTATTCAAATATAATTTGATTTATTCCTTGCATCAAATTCAAATATTCATTAACCAGAATTTCCCTAATTGTTTTATTGATACCATTTTGTATAAAGATGCTGATATTCAAGTTGAAATGAATTTATAACTGATTCATGATAAACTTTTAAGTTTCTTTCTATGAATATTATAAACATATGAAAACAAAGCAAACTAAAATGTAGCATTTTTCTTTTCTTTTAATTTTCTTTACATTTTTATTTCTATCATTTTGTCTCAGTCTTAAAAAATATTAAAAAAAAAGAAGAGAAACTTAAAAATAAAAAAGAATTGAAGAATATATCTAACTGCACTTCTCTTAATGATTCATTGAAATTCATAAAAGTGATATTATTATTATTATTATAATTTTCATTTATTTAATTTTTTGGAAAAAATGATAATCCCCTTTTTTGTGTAAAAGATTTGGCCTAATGTAACTAAATGATCATATTTGACCAATGTACATTATTAATGACTGTATATCATTCATAATATCAGGTTTTGTTAAAGGAAAGTTACTGGAATTAGGAATAGAATCAAAATTGCATGTGTATTGGGTATTGGAATAATTGAAAATCTTATAAAGAAAAATACATTGAAACTTTGTGTGTGTGTGTGTGTGTGTGCGTGTTTTATTTATTACTTTGTTAAATTACTTCCCAATATTCATGCCCATCTTGTGTACGACTTTTACTTTTTTGTGAAGAGAAGCTGTGTTTCATTGATAAATGGTTTTTAGAATATTTACAATATTTTTTTCAAAGAGTCATATTTCAATATTAATTTTCCTTTGCAATATTTGCATACATTAGATTTACCAAAAACTTTTAAAACTTGTTTAGTAATTTGTACTTGTCAGGTTTGAAGAGGTTTGAAAACTACATTTCTACCTTTCCAACAGTTAATTGAAAGCCAATTTTAGCTAGTTTGCCCACTTAAAAGCATCTAACCATATTTCTTTTATTTTTTTATCTAAAAAAAAAAATGACTGGCAACCTTTCCTATTTTTCATTTGGTCTTTTAATAGTTTTTGCTGAAAAAAAACCTTCTTTTTGTGTTGAAAGAAGATATTTATGAGTTACATTTACAAGTCATTTTCCAATTGTTAAGTTTTCTCTGTTGATATTTTTTCAAAGTTAAGCAATCATTCCAATTTCATCTTCAATATTTTTTACATTTAGAAAAAAAAGGTGGAAAAAATTCAATTTCATTGTATTAGCTACAGTTTACAAACATTTGAACTTATTAGTTTCAATGATTTATCATGATGTGATATATCATTGGTTTATCATGATGTGATATATCAAGTATCAAAATATACACAATGAATCTCAGTGACAATATTCCTTGTTGGCAAATTATGAAATGCAGATTAAAAAAAATAAAAACTTGCAGGGGTGGGTGGGTTGCAGTGGGGGTGTTGGTTTAGTGTCTTCAGTCAGGGGTCAGCAGAAAAGAGGCAGGCCAAGAGAAAAATATTTGTCATTTCAAAATTGTGTAAAAATAAAATAATTTTTTGTTTTGTTTTGCTATCATACAAATTCATGTCTGTTGTAGAGCTTCGTTTTGGTAAGCTTGGTCTTGAGTGTCTGAAAGCAGAAAGAAGGAAAACTGAGCATCAACATAAGAGGGGGAGGAGGAGGAGGAGGGGGCAGGGGGCTTTTATATTGAAGCAAATCCAAAAAGGATTTGCAATTGAATGTAAAGAAGAGAAAACAAACAAACAAACAAAAAATCAAGAATTCAAATTAAAAACTCACCTTTTTTTATTTAATTTATGTTTTCATTTATTTATATTTTGTTGTTGTGTTTATTGTGAATTAATGGAGAAAATGTAAAGAAAATTAAATTTTGTTTAATGAAGATTACAGATTTCATTCACAATATCTATCTAATAAAACAAACACAAATTTTGATTGATAAACAAATTTTAAATTAAAGTTTAAGGCTTACCTTAAACTTTATGGAAATTTAAAGTACAAAATATAACATCATAAACTTTTGATTAGAATCTATGATTTTTATTAAAACTCTGCTTAAGAGTTCCTGACTGTGAATGTCATAGGATTGAATAATTGCATAAAAATAAAACTTGTTAGTTTTAATAACTTAACTTTTTTTAAATTTTATTCAATAAATTATTGAAATAAATATTCTAAGTTCTTGTCCATTGAAATAACTTTAATTTTTTACATAAAAAAATTATGTTTGGCATATTTAAAAATTTGGAAGTAAAAACTAAAGAAAAGTTGAACTTAGATTTTGTAGTGTGTTTTACATATAAATCTTTAATAATTATTTAATGGAATTAAGTAGTTAAGTTTGTTTATATGTTTATGTAGAGTCTATAGAAAACAAAATCAATAACCTGACATTTAGTAGATTTAAACCAATAATATATAAGTTTTTGGTAACAACACATGTCCATGCTGATTTGAAATTTGAAAGACATGCACACACAAATATAATTTTTATTAATTTGCTTAAAAAAATCAAAGACTTCAAATTTTAAACTAAATTCACTTTAAAATCAAAATTAAAAAAAAAAGAAAGTTAAAGAAAGTGAAAATCATTGAATACTCCCCTGTCCAATCTTTGGTGAATTTAATAGAATTGTTCACATGGAATTATTACTATTACACTTAAGGTTTATAAAAAAGAAGTTAGATATTGACTATATGTAGCATCATCCATTTTTTTATCAATGGTCTAAACAATAATAATAATAATAATAATAATCATAACAGTAGTAATAATGAAGATGATAAGATGAGAATTGTAATGAAAATATACAAAAAGTCAATGATTTGAGCAGAAAAATAATTTAATACTATTTTTTACAAAAAGTAATGATGTTTTTAAGATGAATTCTACCAAATTGTATAATTGATTCCTTTTTAGACTAGCATACTAATCTTGTTTATATATATATATATCTATGCATATGTACATTATGACTATGACCCTCTGTTTCCGCACCGATGTGCTTCGTCAAACACAAAATGAAACTTTTTAGCTGATGTTCCCCCAGAGATTTTTAAGTGAATGTGAAGAAGGTTGAAAATAAAGTAGTATTTCATAGATAAACAAGATAGAATGAGTTATTTGAAAAGGATTTGAAAATGAAGATTTGTTGTTAGTCTTTTCAACATGCTAAAATAATGCATAATTAAAAACAAAACAATTATAAGAGGTAAGTATAGTAACAGAATTAGGGACCAATGAACAATTTACTTACGTTCATGAAGCAGTAGTTGTGTTGTATCTAAAGTATAAATTCAATATCTAATTGTAAACTTATTCAGTTAAACATGAGAATAGTGACATGATAAAATTTTATTTTGAAGGGCTTGTTTGAACAGTATAACACCATGGAATACCAAAACCATGAAAAATACTTTTTCAATTAAAAAAAAAAAACACTTTCCACACAACATGCTACAAGACAGTTCACAATTTTTTTTAATTTCCTATTAGCTGACAAATATCAATGTTAAAATACTTTAATATCTTGCTCATGAGTGATTATAGTTAAATAATTAATGCACAACTACAATTATATAAACACATACATACATACATCAAATACAAGGAAATTATATTCTGACTGTATTATAAGTGAATGAACCTCATTTATTTATAAATAATGCTAATAAATGATTTAGAAATTTGCAGATCTATTTCCTTCTAGAATGAAATAGATATATCTGCAAATTTCAAAATTAACATTTATAAATAATTAAGGTTCATTAACTTATATAATTACATATGATTTTTCAAACCAAAGACATGCAATGATGAACATGCTGTCAAGACCACACTCAATTCTCAATTGTTTTATTAATTATCTTATTAAAAAAATGTTTATGAGAAAAAAAAGATAGTCAAAATAAAATGAAGAAAGTAAAACCACAAAAAATATACAAAAACTAAAACCCAAAGATCATCAAATTAATCATTTTATTTGAAAATTATATTGGAATTACTAATTCATTCATGTCATTGTTTGTTTTTATATAAAATTTTCAAGAATACCTAGCCTGTTTAGAGTTTTTAAATCCAAAATGGAACCCTCAGTAAAATATCAAGTGTATTTGCCTTTGAATAGGATATTCAGTCAAATGTTTGTTTTACTACAGAGATTTAAAAATACCCAAAATGTGTCTAATTTTATTGTTTGGAACTTGTTGAAATAATGAAAAATGGTGGTAATTGGTTTTTCCATTCATAAAATATGGAAAATAATAGCATTTAAAGAGTTACTTCCCTTTTTCCGTGATAGCAAAGTAAATAACTTATAAGATTTCTATTCCATAGGAAAATATTCATCTCCAGGTTTTCACAGGTTTTTGTACTGGATAGACTGGGGGTTGAACCCCAACCTAAACCTGCAGAAAATCACATACATATGTGAAGTTGGTAGAAAATAGAATTTGGCTGTACTAAATTTCGAATCACAAAATTCCACAACAATAACATTTTTTTCTGTTTGTATTGTTTTTACTACATGGAGTGGCAGTTGGGATCCAATATATACACCCAACAACAACTGAACAGACCTACTTGTAAAATTTAAGGTAAATAGAATCAAGATGTATTGAGTTTGACATATCAAAATATAATAAATAAACAAATAAGCCTTTTCCCAGTTTTGTGTTTTATAGATTACTGGCTGGACACTAAACATGTCAGAATTCTCCTCATGGACACAACACACCTAATTTCAAAACAGTAGAAAACTAGATTCAGCTAAATTGTATTATCTATAAGAAAATATAAAGTAATCCTTTTTTCCATAGTTTTTGACTACACATGGTAGTAGTGGTAGTTTCAGAAACACAACTTGTGAAATTTAAAGAAAATAGGATTAAGCTATATATAAACAAAAAAGCCCTTAGAAAATGAAATTTACAAATGCAAATTCCATGAGTTATGTTGTTTCCAAATATATATTTATGAGAAAAGAACAATTATCAAAAATACCAAGGGAGTATGAAATAATGTCAAGTACATATTGGTATATTTAAAAAGAAGGGATATCTAAATCTGTTAATAATGTGGGTGTGTATAAACTATGTACAACTTAATTCAACTTCATTGTACAACCAGAAATCAATAATGTGAGACAATGTACTTTGTTCATAAATGTTCCTTTATTTTTTTTATTTCGATTTCATAAATTAGTTCTTGAAATTAAATTATCAAATTAGCAGTTGATAAAAATGAGAAATGGAAAACCATGCATTCATTTTTTTTCACCATAATTTTCTTTCTTTTGTAAAGTAAATAAAAAATTTCTAATCATGTATTATGTACAATTTCCAATTTTGATCATGGGCCAACAGAACAGGTGCTAATTATTTTTCCAATTAATTATATCTTATGACAAATAAAAGTTATCTAAAGTTGAATATTAATTTATCTTAACAATCTGCACAAAATTAATCAGCAGAAAGTATTATATAGAATGCAATAGCAAATGTTATAGTCTCATTACAACTGTTCATGCTAAAAATATCCCAAAACTGAATATTGAATAATCATAAATTATGTGCATCGAATTATATTTTGTAAAATTAAATTGAGAAAAAGAATATTTGAAATTAAAAAGAAATTAAAAAGAAAGTACATATTTATTGACTGACCAAATAAATGGAAACATATTAGAATATATCTATAACTTTGTGTAAGGAAATGATATCTTTGAAAATAAAATATTACAAAATTTATGAAAGTAAGATTCATAAAAATTGAATGAATTTTGTATTTTGCATCAATTGATAAATTTAAGAAAATTAACAGCATGGAATGCTCATGCAGGCTAACAAAATGAATTTTATGAAAAAAAAAAAATGTTGTAATATTAGGTTATGGGTCCTTTATCTAGATTTTTTATTTTGTGATCTACACCCAGGTTGGAAAAACAAAAAAATTGACAAACAAATGCCAATATTACCCTGAACATCATACTATTTTTCTTCAAGCATACCCAGTAGACATTTGTGAGAACTTAATTTTATCAACACAATCATTGATGGAGTAAATATTGTTGAAGTGAATAAAAAGCTGAATTTTAATTTGTCATTTTCAGGAGAAAGCTAGCCAAAATTTCAGCATTCAATTTGTGGATTAAGATTGAAATAATGAATTATTAATTCATGCAACTAAATTTCACTTGGAAAAAAAGTTATTAAAAAATTTCCTATGATTTTATAGACAAAAATTTCAACATTTTTTTATGAGCTAATAACAGTGAATTTTTGACAAGACAGCCTATATTTTTAATGAACCTATTCCAGTTTTTCCTATTTTTAATTTTTAAAGTATTACAAGAAATTATTTTTCAAGATTTAATTGGAGAAATTTTTCACTCATTTTTGAGGAAAATACATTGTGCCAGTATTCTTTGTTAATTGAGACATGTTTTGAATTGATCGAACTTAATGGTCACAGTTTAAACAAATTTGATTTAATTTGGGTAAAATAAATCTAAATATATTCCCTCAAATATGATATTTATTTGGTTGAGCACGATCCAAGTTAGGCACAAAGCCATTTGTATGTGCTCATTATAACCATGGGGTTTTGTAATCAGTGTTGCCCTTCACCTAGATTAATTACTCTCCAGAGTTAATGAGCCTCATCTGCCCGAGACAGCGGAAAGTGAATGCAATGGTTTTCACTGGGATTTGCACTCGTGTAATATGATTCCAGAGACCAAGCTTTTTCCACTGCTCCAACCTCGCTGCCCATATTCAGGCTGATATTTTTATAAATTTGAGAGAAATGTAAACATATATATTCCCTCAAATATGTTTACATTTTTCTCAAATCTATAAAAATATTAGCCTGTAAAAAAGCTTTAAAAATCCTGAGTAAAAATTAAGAAAGGACACAAAATGATCCAACAAAAAATATTGGAAACCCTAGAATACTATGCAAATTAAGAATCTTTAAGGTTTAGTATATTTTTTATTAAATAGAATGAAATCAATAAAAAAAAACATAAGTAAAATAGATAGAAGTATATTTCATAGACATTCCTATGCTATATATTTTAAGAGAACCTTACCTTAAATAGACCTTATTCTGTTGGGGAATCAGAGGACTTCAAATTTTCACCTGAATAAAATTATTAGGTTGTAATGTGATAGGGATGTATAGATAAAATGGTGAAAGAAGAAAAATAGATATAAAAACTTAAAGATGGCTGGTTTTATCACTTTTGCCCACTTCTTGTGTATTTTGATAATCTTTAATTTGAGTCAAGATTTAGGTCAATAATTGAAAATTAATTTTCATAACCATATTTTCTTTTCCATTTTTAAAAGGTAATTTGAAAATTTGCATTTTAGGACCATATTTGAATCTTATAGATGCACCTAAATTTTTTCCACTTTCTTGTAACAAATTAGGGATCTCTGTTCTCTAAAATTGGCAATAAGTAGCTTTGTTCTTTCTAATGACACTGTAAATATCATGACAAAGCATAATTCATGTTTTTGGTTTCTGTTTTAGAATTGTAAGTTGCTTTTTTCCCTACTTTTATTTCCCATTTCAAGCTGAACTGATAAATTGTGAAAAGTTTAAAATTCCATGAGAAATTAATCATTGAAAAAGTGGTGCAATATTCCTTAAACTTCAATTTTACACAAAATTAAACAATAGTTTGTGTATTATTCTATGAATTTATTTGTACTAAAGAAATTGAAAAACTAAACTTTGGTTTATAAACATCTGAGTCAAAAGAATTCAGTTTATAAATAGTTTTTATCTTAGTTCAACAACAAAACTTCCGGATAGAAATCTAAATAATGATACCTATACCAATAGGACATTTTAATGTGTATAAAATATTACTTTTTTCTTTATTCTTTTAGCCCTCATATTTCTTAAAAGAAAGGTATCTATTATAGCAACAGTAATAAGTCTAAATTGCAAATGGAATAAAAGAAATAATAATTATTAAATTCAGTGTGGTTTGCTTATAATTTTATAATCTATAAGCCATTAGATAAAAAAAAAGTCTATCTTCTTAAGCTCTTGACTATGTATAAACATATTTGCTTTGATTTGTTATAGTGTTATTATACCAATAAAAATCTAAAAATTCAATATTTTACTCACAGACTTCAAATTTATAAATTACCTAAAACTTACTCCCCTCCTACACACTTTATACACAAACTCACACACACACACACACACACAAACTCACACACATACACACACATCAATGCTGAAGTAATCAACTTAAAGAAATAAAAAACACTGATCACATGTGCTACTTAAACCCTTTCACTCAAAGCAACACTAAATTTGTAGACAAGTTTGTTTAACCAATAAAAATCGGCAAAAAAGACAATACATATTTAGTAAAATTACGAATCAGCCAATCAGACCCATTCTTAAGAACATGAAGGGCCTTCGCTAGGTCACTAAGGCCAATATATTATTTTAGATAAAACCCAATAATGCAATCACTAGAGAAAAAGGCTATTAGATGTTCTTTTGAAGAGTAATTCTGAAATTGTGTGAAAATTATTCTTTCAATTTCTATTTCAAGAATAAATTTTGTAACTCTAAATGTTTATTCAGTTTTTAAAGAAGGTAAAGTGAATAATAACAAAGATTGGAAAAAAGATTTTTAAAGACAAAAAGAAACCAGAATTAATCAAATCAAAAATTTGTTTTTCTATGATTCTAATTTTTAATGAATAATCAATAGAAATTTGAACAATTGAGTTATTCAACAAATTTTACATTCAACTTGAGACTATATAGATAGAAGTTTACTTAATAATTCAAACTATAAAATATACCTGAAAAAACAGATTATTAAAGATCAATTTAGTATGCAATAACAATAAGAATAATAAATGTGTGTATAGAGAGAGATGAAGTTAAGCATGCATGCTGCATCACTGATGCTCAAATATCTAAAAAGTTTTATTTCTAAAGGCAGAAAAAAATATATTATCATTTTTCAGAATTTATCAATTCTAAATCTGTGGGCCCAAAGAGTGGAAGAAAAAAGAAAAAAAGGCAAATGAATGCCAATACCCCCCTGAATGTCATACTATTTTTCTGCAAGTGCAGATGTTTTACATTTGTGAGAATTCAATACTTACAACACAATTTTTAATAAAACCATCATTGATAGAAGTGAATAAAAAGCTTAATTGTAATTGGTCAGATTTTAGGACAAAGCTGGTCAAAATTTTAGTATACATTTTATGGATTAAGATTAAAATAAATAAATTAATGCAACCAAAGTTTCAACTGAGGAAAAGTTTTTTTTTTAAGTTCTAATGATTTTATAAAAAATTTTTCCAAAAATTTCCCCATCACTTTTACAAGCCTATAACATATTTATTGTATTTTTGATAATTAGAATTAATATTTAAGTGACAGAAATAATTAATCAAAATCATAAAAACAAAATATTCTTTAGGATGATCCATTGGTATTTTCAAATTAAAAAAAAAAGATTATTTAATTGTTTTAGTGTTGATTATATTTTCTATTAAAAAAATTAAAATGATGACTGACCCTGATAAAAAAGAGATGAAGTAATTAATTCAATAATTGACACAGCCATAAAGCATCATCAAAGTGGATATCAGAATTGTATTCTTTACATTATTGAATTATTACATTAATCAATCATCCTAACAAAAATGGCTTCCTAAAAACAATGTCTAAATATCAACAGAAGCAGCAATACCTGCAGATCCATTTGGTTCACCCTCCTCCATCCACCGTTGCCTTTCACCAAGAAGATGGTCAGAGTCTAAATCAACTGTGCGGGTT
>JAYKTE010247546.1:0-11883 GCA_036873565.1 Xipholeptos notoides | reverse complement strand
TAAATAAATAAATAAATAAATATATATATATATATATATATATATATATATATATATTTACAGTTTAAAATCATTTATTTGTTTCCAACTAGCAGGTTTACAAAAAAGATTGTCTGGCTATCTAATATGTTGAAAATTACTAATAATAAATTTAAGGATTCAATGAAAGGTTTTTTATCCAAATATCTTGAAATTAAATTATAAAAATGAAAGAATTGATTATTACATTTTATTTCATTTTTATTTCTATTTCAACTAATATTTTTTCAATGTTGAAAAAACTATTCCCTATATAAAGTAAAATAATTCATAAGATAACTAACTAGACCCCAGAACTAAAATCTGTGTTAGAAAACAACAACAATTTTGAAAAGAAAAAGAGAAATACTTTTTAATAACACATGCTTGAATAATGACATTCTGCCTAAATATACTAAATTTAAAATAATACTAAAAAAGTAATAATAAAAAAAATTAATACGATGAAACATTTATTCATTAGAAGTTATTTAAGAATGTTTGTATGAAAATTAGATATTCTATGAATTGTGTTTTGTGTTTTCAGAAAATTAGTGTGCATCTTTTATTGTCTGGTTTACTAAAAAAAAAGTAGTCCCATTGCAGTCTTTTCAAATTCAGTTAGGACAATGGGTAGGTAGTCAGACTTTGGAATCGTAATACAAGTCCCTGTCCTTCAATGTATGTTCACATATGGACTAACACCCTTGGGAAAGGTATGAATACCCATTTTCCCTCCAGTTGTTGGTTAAATAGTGCACATTGCGTTAATCAGAAAACAGAAATGTATGAACAAAAGAATGTTTATCAAAAACGATTGTTCTCGGCATTAAATGACATAAAAAGGTTGAGATGTAGTTAAAAACAAAGAAATCAAATCTTGATTTTTATGAATTTGAGCAATTAAATCTATTCTATAAATTACAGTTTTTCACTCTTCTTCACAAATGACATTTTGTCTTCAAGGTTTAGACCACAATATTCTTTTAAAATAATAGGTTCACAGTAACTTCTTGAATGCACTATGTAATACATTGCTTATAAATATTTCGATGACCTCATAGGCAGGAGGTGTCACAAATAGTTTTCCATTGTTTCATATATAAATTCATCAAAATATTTTGTTTCTGAATGATGCATCAATATCTTCATTATTAAACTTTAAAAAATATCCTTGATTATTATTTTTTTTTTTAATCTCACACCAATCAGTAGGCACTTGTGCAGTGGTTTTTACTGGAGTCAGAGTGATCACAAGTCTCCTCTGAGTTCCAGCAGGCACCGCACCATTTCAGTCAAAGATTGGATGGTGCAACATTATCTTGGGTTTTCACCCCTCTACGTCCATTTCGCACATCTGTCAACGGCCAGTGGTGGTTATTCAAGGCAGAATTATTATCCTTAACAACTCTATTATAGAATATTAGAGGAGGATTTTTTTTTTTCGTTTTCCAATATTTTTTGTTATTTTTTTAACAATTTCTACTACTAAAACTTGTCTGTTTATGAAAATGATTGTATTATATCATAAGTTCTTTTAATGAGGGGTCCACTTTGGGCAGTGGATAGTTGGACTTTGGAATCATAATACACAAGTTCAAATCCCAGTTGTTCCATTTGTTTTAACATTTGGACTAATACCCTTGGGTGGGCTACGAATTCCCACATTTCCTCCAGCTACGGATTAAATAGTGCATACCATGTTACCTAAAAAAAAAAAAATAAAATAAAAGAAAAAAAAAATACTTGACAAAAGAAAGTTTATCAAAAACAAAGAAGAAAGATAGTTAATTGACCAAAAAATGTTGATATGCCGTAAATACCAAGGAACAAACAAGAAAACTCTTAAAGAGATGTGAGAAAGAAATACAAAATCTAGTAAATGTATTGGGAAGTTCAATAAATTTTGCATATGAATTAGAAAAAACATTTCCAGAACTATTCTCATATTTTGAAACTGGTAAACCTTTTTAATTTGTATTTTTAGACTGTTTCGAATCAGACATTTGACTGGCTGCTTGAAATATACAATTAATGAAAACAATTATCTACATTTTCTGAGACTGTACACTCCCAATCTAGGGTGTCAAGTGACCGCTGAAGCAGAGTAGATTAGAATAAACTTCTTAAAATTCAGTTTGACATTTTAGTTAGTCTGAGGGAAGAAATGGAACAAATTAAAAGAACTGCAAATACTAAGTTATGGAAACAAAATTTCAGGAAAAAGATGAAAACCAATTTTAAAGATCAAAACTTCTTTTTATTTTCTGGGCTTTTTTTATGTCTTACTAGAACTATTGCCCAGCTTTGCCTAGGTGCTTAAATTAGATTGTTTTAAAATTTAAAATATTTCTACAATTTTTTAAAAAGTATTTCAACATTTTTTTACGAATAGTTTCATTGAAAATAATGGGGAAATAATCTATCTAAAGGTTTTTTTAAGCACCCAGGCAAAGCCGGGCAATAGTTCTAGTAAGACATAAAAAATGCCCAGAAAATAAAAAGAAGTTTTGATCTTTAAAATTGGTTTTCATCTTGGAAATTAATCTGCTAAGGGGTCAAAGCTGAAAGATGGAATCGTTACAGTCTCTATGAAACTACTCTGCCAATTTGGGGTCTAAAGACTTAAAATTTGATATAAAGGTTTGATATGTAAGGTTGTTGCTTTTGATAGAAGTGTGACACACAAAAGAATGGGCGAATGAACACTCATGCTATCCTATTAATATAGATTGAAAAATATCTTGATATCTCTTCATGTTTTGGTTGTCCATCGCTGTTTGAGGATGACCATCTTCTTTTGAGTCTCATTATGTATGTTGTGCGTCCGGTGCCGACAAAGGTGCGTCTCTCACTTATGCTACACCCCCCGTAAGAGTGGCAGTATTTTAAGTCTGAGGCAGCAAAGGTGGAGGAGTAGTAGAATCTTAGGCTCTGGAACCATAACAGTTCAAATCCCAGGCAGAAACACTTTCACTTCACTTAGATATTTTATAAACAGCCTTGTTAAAAAAGTAGCATATATTGTTCTATTTTCTATTCTATTAAAACTTTTATTGTTTAAATAATTTGGCTTGGTTTAATTAAAAGAAAAATTAAAAAGACATTTTTCACTCAGTATATGGAAGATTGTTGGTGAAAAGAAAAGTCACCAAAAGATAGATATTTTATCATTTTTAGTCACCACTTGGAAAGATCACTCGCAATGTAGAACCCTGAAGTGTTATCAACCCATTTGGTCAGTTTGGCGTCTTTATTTTAGGGAAAACATTTCTAGGTAATTACAGGCAGCACAGCAATATCTTTCTGAATTAATTAGTTCAATGAATAATGTCAAGAGGCGCATTAACCTGTAAAGAATTCTATTTACTTTTTATGGTTGAACCAATTCAACCGTCTTGTCATCTATTATTCATTAACTTTTACTTGGGATTTTTGTGACACTATTTTCAGGATTACTTCTCTCTCTTACCCCCCACCGCACCCCTATAAAAGCTAATATTAATTTATCTTTTCTACTTTTGATATTTATATGAAATAGCATGTGACATTTAAGAAGATGAAAACACCGATTTAAAAAAAAAAAAAAAAAAAATATTACCTACTACTGACTGAGATGTAGGGCTATAACTGTTAGCAACTATAATTTATTTGTACAAACACAATGGGTGACATATATTGCTTTTTTTATATCATTTTTGGAAAAATAACTTACATTTTTAGTAAAAAAAAAAAATTTTACTTGGTCATGCAGAAAATGAATTTCTTAACCATTTTCTTTATATATATAACTTTTATATTTAGATTTTACTACAAAAATCTGCAATGATTAAAGTTTCTCTTTCTTTTCTTTTCTTTTACCCTCTCATGATAGGTTTCTAACTCAAAAGCATTTATGAATACTCAGGGCTCTACAGACAAATTTACTTTTAGTTGACCTTTGACAACTAAATATTTTCATTTACTAGCCAAATAAAAAAGTTACTTGCCAAAACCCATGAAGTGTTATTTCACTCTAATGTTATAAATAAACCAATAATTCAAAACTTAGTTACTGTTAAAGAAAAGTTGAAAAGACATTTTTTAACTCACTATTTGAAAGATTCTCGGTGAAAAAAACAGTCGCCAAAAGTTTTTTTATTATTTTTAGTTGCCACTTGGATATATCACTTGCAAATGCAAGTGATTCACTTACAATGTAGAGCCCTGACATTTTCATTTTCTTTTCTAGATTAAGGAAACTTTTATTCTATTTCATATTAATTAGATACTAGCACAACCCATGGAAATTCCACAGTACTTGAAAAAAATTTAAAACACACAATGAAGTAAAATTTCTGTAAAGAGAGAGAGCGAATAATAAAGAGAGGTAAAGTAAAGGGAAGTTATTAATAAACTTGCATTAAAATAGACAACTTAAAACCGTAATCAGCCATTTTTCTTAAATTTTTGCACAGAAAATGGTGTTAATGGTTCTTACCTGATGAAGAGTGAATATAAAGGGAGATAATTTGTTCCTCTCAAATTACTGTCTGTGATGTTGATCATTATTTGTGACAATGGATAAGCAGATTAATATATAGATTTGTGTTAATGTCTTTGTTACTAAAATTAAGTTTGGTCTAAACAAGTTTTGATGATCCTAATTTGAATGCTTCATTTTTTTTAAATGTATGTATGTGTCTGTGTGTATTTTAGGCTTTTGGTCTGATGATCACACAGGCAATCAAAGGTTGTTCACTCAGTGTTTACACTGATCAACAACTCATAATCTATCACTGATATTGAGAACTTTATCTATAAATATAGGCAACAATTTTTTATAAATTTATATACATATCTTAAACACCATGGATAAAACATAATTATGACTAACCGCTCTCTGAAACACAACTATTCAACTGACTAAGAATGTCAAAAAAACCACACTGAGGGAGGTTTGCTGCCTATATATATATATATATATATATATGCAAACACAGCTGTAAATTAATGTTATATAATTATAATATATTTGGCTTTTCATGCAGCCATGATCACCCAAAACAACTTACACAGCAAATGGCACTTTGTCCCCCATTTTTTTTATTCATCCTCATCATCACTTGCTCTTCCACCAACGATTGGGCCTTGCAAGCCATATAAAATATAGGCATCCGCGTTAATAGGGGATAGAGAGATAGACCCGATACTCAGACACGAGTGGGTGCCGACGACATATTTGGCTTTTAATTTTAGTGATTTAATATTTGCCCTTAATACTTTCCCTGAATGTATCAATTATTTTCATAAGGCAATGTTACTTATATCAAGTAGGTGTTATAATAGGCCTTTCAAGTGTTTTCATGCATAATAGAAATATCACGTGAAACCAATTCTAATTTTGTGTTTGTATTTATTTGTTTTTCATCAGCCTTCTAGAAGAAAATCTGGATAAATTAGTTTGTGCTCTGCTCTAGTAGTACTTTAAATTCTATTAAAACAATTTCTCTAGGAAAAGCTGAGATGAGTAGAACAGTTTCATATTAATAAACAAATTGTTTTCAATTCAAAATGATTGAATTTGATAATTGATTATGAAGTTTTTCAGCATTCATCAAGTGGATTTTGAAAAAAAAAAGTTTAGGTTTTTTTTTTCGACTGATGTGCTATTCTATTAAATTTGTCTAATATTTTTGTTTTTGACATGAGAAATTATTATACATGGTTTCAACAATACACACTGTATTTCTCTTGGATCGCCAAGGGGTTTTGGGTCTCTCAACATCATACCCCCCCTTCACCACGCCGACCCAACCAGAGATGATCAATCTCTGGTCCACCCTCAGTGAGCCAACCAGAGATGATCAATCCCTGGTCCACCCTCAGTGAGCGCTTTCTGACACTGGAAAAATTTATAAACTTTCTTCTCTATACAAACTCCTGCAAATGCTTCTGATTGGTGACAGAGCAATTTTGCATGAAGTGGCGAACCATACATGAACTCTGCCATAAATTTACTTTTATTTTCTATTTATTTTCCCTTCCTCCTATTTTGTAAAATTTGAATAAATTTAAATCTATAGAGAGTGGGAAAAAAAAATCCAAGAATAATCCTGGTTCGTTTAAAAGGCATATAAGTATCTACAAATATATGTGAATAAAAGTTCTTGACCTGTAAATATCCATATGAGGTAGATTTTTCTCAAATGGTAAAATTTTTATAAAGATGGCTCTGAGTGTCCTGTTGTTATATTTAGAAAGCTTTGGTTCTTTTATTGCAAGTGTTGCAATTCTACCAATAATATTTTTTCTTTTTCAAACTATTGTATTTTTATCAATTTCCTTTTAATGAATTTAAATTCGGTTGTATTAAAGATTATTGAAATTCTATAAATCCAATTGAACCATTTTTGAAGAAATATTCTTTTCTGAAAAAAAATGTTTGATTTTAATGGAATAGAAAAAAAAATTGAAAATGATAAAGTTATTGTTGGCCTTCCCAGAAAAAATTCTCTCTATCATTGGAAGTTGTCTATCTTAGAGCATTTTGGATCAATAATAAAGTTTATCTATTGTAAATAATGATTGCTATTCATGAATTTTGTGTTATAACAACTTGGATTCTAACAACTAAACTATAAAACAGAAATAAGAATACCAAAATATGTTTATAATTTTACCTCCATTGGAATAAGTTAAATACTTGAGATTAAAACACAAATTAAAATGTTATCCATGCTACATTAGGATTATTTTGCTATAGATCCTTGCGAGAATCATTATCTTTATATCCATTCTATACTCCTGATTATTTTGTTATAGATCCATGCTATATTGGGATTATTTTGTTTAAATCCATGCTATAGGATTAATTTTATTTCTATGCCATTTTCAGAATTTTTTAGTAAAACTCTTTGATCTTTTTTTAGATAAATGATTAAAATAAGATGAATGTGTCTGTAAGTTCTAAAAATTTCAACTTGAAATTTAGATACTATTTATATCTAATCAAAGATTTCTATAAAACAATCATTCATAATTGTTTTTAATACGAATTAAAATAAAAGCATTAAGCAATTCAATATGTTTTAGTATTCATTGAAACTATTATTGTCAAACAACCCTTTTTTATTGTTATATTTGTATTTATTTTCCATCTAAAGACTGCTTTATTAATCAATACAATATGTTCCTACAAATGAGTGTGTCTATTAGAAAAATATTGGAAAAGAGTTTGCTCAACACCAGGTGGCCTAAACCTTTCATTTTCCAGCCATTCAACAACTGTGTATTCAAATTTATGGTTCATTAATTCATAACATTATTAGTTCTAATAAATTGTTAGATTATATAACTAACCAGAGTTATAAAGGTTTTAGTATCATGCACATGGCTCTGTTGTGTGTGTGTGTGTGTGTGTGTGTGTGTGTATGATCATCAAAACAAGAGAATGAACTAAGCTTGGTTTATTTTTATACAAAACCCTAATTGAAGTGAATATTGAGTAATTATTGGTTTAAAAAAAAGCTTTAAATATTAATCACTACTTTGTACAACTATTTTTGCAACTGTTCTCCTCATCCTTATCATTGTGTTACCTTTACAACGTTTCAGAGATTTATCATTTGTATAATATTCTAAAAATCTGACAAAGTCCTTCTAAATCACTTAACTGACCAAAACACAACCCACTGAGTGTTTCATAAACTTTTAATACTCTATAAATTTCCCATTTTATTCCTTTTAGGTTTGCTGTATTTATTTATTCTTTATAATTTCATAATTTTTCAAATATTAATGTGACTTTTGTATGATATAAATAAAAAGTGACCCTGATTGATTCATAATTTATTTTTTATTTTTTTACATATTTTCCAAGGGAAGTAATTTATACATAACCATAAATATTTTTCAGTGACCCCCAAAATAAATTCTAAAATTTCATTTGTTTTTCTTTAATGGTTTTATTAGTTTGATGATTTGGCTTCTACAGAATTATGTTCTTTGAAGCCAAGAATTTTTAAAATTAAAAACCAAGTTAGGTTCAACCAAAACCTTTCCTATTAACAGTACAGTGGAAATGACTTCTAGCTATTTCCCTTTTGTTTTTACTTTGTCATAAGGTTGTTGTTGCACTTACTCCGCATTGTTTTATCTCTTTTAAATGTAAAAATAGCAATGTACTTAAGAGACAAAATGACTCCAGCCTAAACTCTGTGTGTGTGTGGATATTTGCCCTTTTCAAATGCATTTCTTTTATTTTGTTATCATTGCCTGATCATTATTGCATTTCAACTAACCTTGATCAGATTTAGCTTTCAATTAATTCAGAATATAATTTGGAGTTCCTTCTTTATGTATTAATTAACTCTTGAAGATTGTTCATAAAGCAGTGATTCATTTCCACCCATTAGTTGCATTTCATTTTGTTTGGATTTCCTTTCTTCAATGGCATATTGATATTGTGAGTTAGTAGATCTTTTGTTTCATAGATTAAAATAATTTGTAGACAAGTAATTATATATCTATAAAAGTGAAAAATGTGTGTGTGCAAGCAAATTTTTTATCCTACCAAACTTCACTGCCAATTCTTTGTCTACAGTCTTGGAATTTGACATAAAGGGAATTCAGACCTGGGAAAAAATGTTTAATTATTTTTTAGTCGGAAACATTTGGATATACTTTTTTCAATTTTAATAATTTACTATATCGTGGTTATCAACAGACGCTGACAACCAGTATTTCACAGAAATGTTTAGCTGAATGTTCATATGTAAAGCTCGCATTTGAACTTAAATTGTTTTAGAAAAAAAATATTTCTACAATTTTTCTAAGTATTACAACTTTTTTTTAATAGAGTTTCATTGAAAATAATGGAGAATTTTTTTTTTTTTATCTGATAACATTGTAAACATAATTTATGAATAATTATTCAAATTTTATTTTTCTTGTGGATGCTTTTGCTTTATCATTATTTACAAACCTGATTATGTGCCACAATCTATTTATCTCTCTCTCTCTCCCTCTATCTATCTATCTATCTATAATTCTTTTTAATGAAATTTGTCTGAATATAAATAAATATATATTCATGGCTCATCAGGGCGGCTATATATATATATATACAGCGGGTAGCAAAAGTATTTGGTACATTGGTTTTTGTAAGAAATTAGTAGGCATAGTTAAACTAATACTCTTGGGAAATGTATAAATTCCCCCATTCCCCCCAGCTATGGATTAAATAGTGCATATTGTATTATTAAAAAAAACTATGAGTAGACAAAAAAAAGAACATTTATCAAAAAATGATTGTTCTCAGCATTAAATGACCTAAAAAGATTGATATGCAGTAAAACAAAACAATCAATCAATCAGTCATTGTATTCCCAAACCTGAAATCAAGACTCTTAGGAAATTAAAAAGGATTAAAAAGAAAAAAAAAATTGGAGACAAAAATATGTCTGTTGTTGTGTGCAAAACACTTGATTCCATTAGAGAAGGTATGAAAAGATACAACCCTTGAGATTCCAATGAATTTCTAAGAGGGCAATAGATCTCAAGTAGCTTTTTTACAGCAGTTTTGTCTCAAGAGGACTGATAGGTTACTGACACTTGTGTGTTTAACACAATGTTCTGTGGCTTTTAATAAACTAACATGTATATTTGTTGTTTTTTTTTAGTCAGCGGTAGGTGAATATGAGTAGCAATAGCTACTCAAACTATATTGCTATTTTAGAAATATTATTAATTGGAATTATCTTTTGATACTTACTAAGGTTGGACTTTGAAGTACTTTGGTGGATTTTTGTTGATATATTCAAGAATTTAAGCCTGATGTTAAAGATCCTTATCAGAAAATTAGAAGAAAAAAAGTAGACAAGAAGTGTCTGTTCTTTTTAATCAACCTTATGTAAATGAAAAAAGTGCAGTGTGTGTATGTATGTGTGTGTCTATATATATATATATATATATATATACACTACCTGTGTTTGTGTGGGACTTTGAAAATATTATCTTAAATTTTTCAAAATATTTCCGGGCTCTATGGACAAATTTAATTTTGTCTGAAACTTAGTTACTGTTTAATAAAGTATAATCCATTTCAATTTGAACTACTTTTTCTTCTGAATAGATTTTTTTAGAATTTCTTTAAACATTTTTAAAACAGCCTTGTTAAAAAATAGAGTATATTGTTCTATTTAGACTTAAACTTTCTATTGTTTAAATAATTTGACTTTGCTTGTTTAATTAAAAAATAAAGACTGAAGAAACATTTTTTACTCAGTATTTGGAAGATTGTCTGTGAAAGAAAAACAGTTGCCAAAAGATAAGTGTTTTATTATTTTTAGTCGCCACTTGGAAAAATAACTCACAAATGCATGTGATTCACTCGCAATTTAGAGCCCTATATTTATATGCATTTCAAGAAAAAAGGGTCCTTAATGATCCGTTTTTGGCAGGGTTATTTTGAGAAGTCAAAGTTAAGAGATATTGTGCAATAAGTTTTGGCCCATCATCAAGTTTGGTTAAGAGGATAGGGGTGGAATATGGTGATCTAATTCAAATTTACAAAGAAGTTGGCAGGCGCCATGGTGGCGGGCCCTGGGATGGTTGCGAACCCCAACTTGGGGGGCACCATCCCTGGGTTATGAAGAGCCGCACAAATATGACCATAACCTTTAACTTTGACCTTGAAAAATGGTGTGCAGCATTCCTAGGTGGGTGCCACCATCATGCCAGGTTTGTTCATGATCGGTCCAGTGGTGTGGGCTGGATGAGAGTGGTACACACAGATACATGAACGCTACTACTTTATATATATATATATAGATGTAGAGAAAATTTGCCTATATTTATAGTTAAAGCACTCAATATCAGTGATAAAGCATCTTTGGTAGATTAGTGTCGAAATGGAGTCAATGGCCTTTAGTGACTCATTTTCTCGCCTGTGAATTCATCAGATCAAATATATATATTCAGAGATATTTCATTAAACAGAATTTTAATTTTCCTTTTTAATATTTTAATTAAATTTTTTCTTGTTTTCTAACAAGAAACTTAGTCGCTGGGTCAAGTGTCTTAATATAATTTCCAAGCTTTCTTCCAAGCGTTTTCAGTCTTCCTTGACCATCCTCAGTGATTGACATTTTTGTCAGTTACATTCTAGTTTTTATTGTGTTTTGATCTGATGTGTTTTTGTTGTTGTATTTAAGATCTACTTTCTCCTGGTGTGTTATTTCTGTGTATTCTTTCAGCGTTTTTATAAAATTATTTTTTTTATTGCATAAACCAGATTGAATGAGTGTCTGTCCAAGCCTCTAACCACAGCCATTAGATGACTTGCATTTAATTTAAATTTTATTAGTATTTTTTCTTTCTTTATTTGTTTTTCACTTATTTATTTCTTTATATTCCCAGTGACTTTTGAATTTCAAAAACAAATTTTCCTACATTCTAAAAAGAAATGATGCTCTCAAAAGGGATTAATGCCAATAAAGAGAACAAAGTCCCATTTGGACTAAAACTCTTGGGAAACCCAAGTGTCTATCTGATGTGCAACGGATACTACACCTAAAAACTGCGCAAGCAAGTTAAAAACCAAGGATAAAGCACCGAGGCCCCAACTAGTCATCGTCAAGACTGACGGACTGCATGATAATGATGAGTATTGTACGCATACAGTCAGTCGTATGATAGACAAGAAAGCTAGAACTATCATATGTATGCCATTAAAAATAATGGCCAACTTTTCTTAATCACTTTGTTCAACAACTCTTATAAGGCCAGTTAAAAAAAAGAAATTCAACAAATCAAAATTTGGATATTATATCTAATTTTAAGTTAAGTAAAATCATCAACATTATATAAAAAAGATTTGTGTGT
>JAYKTE010247435.1:0-11885 GCA_036873565.1 Xipholeptos notoides | reverse complement strand
TGCCCTGAGGATTCCAAAAAGCATGTTAGTTTGTTTCGGGTGAAATGTGGTCCTAAAGTAAAATAATACCCAAATAACACCTACAAATGTTTAATTTATTTCCCAACTAAACATAACTGGTGGTTTTGGTTGGTTCCACTCCAGTGCCACGGCTGCCACGCCACACTCACACAGTAGTGGTATGCGTGCGTGTGTGCCGGTGTGGTGTGTGTGAGTGTGCACCTAAAAAAAATGCATAAAACCATAAGAATTTTTTCCATAAATTTCCCCGATCGAAATTTAGTGGCATTAATTAATTCGTTATTTCAACCTTTGTCCAAAACCAGCTTTTTATTCACTTCGACAATATTCACTGCCATCAAGGTTGGTTTTATTAAAGTTGTTGTTAAAATTAAATTCTCATAAATGTACAACATCTGCTGGCTGCTGTTGGAGAAAAGTATGTGGCATTATTTTTTTGCCTATTTTTGTTCTTCCACCTTCAGTGTAGGTCAATGAAAAATTTAATTTGGGGCACGCCCACGCAGCCTAAAAAATGTATTTAAACTTTATATTTTGAAAAAAGAAAACTTTGATATTTGTTTTATAGAAAGAAAAATTAGGCACAGAATACAGTGGTAACACTTCACTTCGGTTCTCGAACTTAATCCGTAGGAACCTAGTTTGAAAAGCGATTTGTTCGAATCTTAAAGTCCCTCATCGCGTATTTGACGCGTTTTCACCCCCTGGGACCAGCAGCACGAAAGTTTGTGTGTGTGGAGGACTGAGGAGCGTGGATTGATGGGTCCAATGGCAGTGGCCGGTCCACACGAAAACGACTAGTAGTCAACACCACCGCCACGCCACGATAGTGTGTGTTGTGTTCATGCTTCAATTTCCGCTGCAATGGAGCATTTACTTCCATGACCATCCATGCTCCTGCTGCTCCACCAGAATAACTACAGGCAGACGGACGACGGCTGCTTTCAAAATAATGACCCTTGTGCCTTACTGTCTGTGGTTAGGGCAGAGGTAGGTGGACTTACAAGACGGTGAATGAACAATTCCATACAAACCCGTCTGAATATGTGGATCTTTTGATTAACCCTTTGGACCCTAAAGGGCCGGTATATCGGCCCAGGCGACATAATGCAAAATACGACACAGCCAATATTTAGGCACTCCCTCCATGGTCCTCTTAACGAGTGAACGGGACGGGTTTGGTCGGCTAGTTAGTAATGTTGCTAAGTCAGGACCAAAAGAGTTAATGCTTATTGCAACTTTAGGCAGACACTGGTGTTGGTGGGTGTTTACTTACCAGCCCTAAAGAAGCTACAGTTTATAAGTTAATTTCAATGAAATTGGGGACAACTATTTGTTTTCATAATGAAGAAATTTAAGAAAATAAATGAAGAATAATAATTCAATATTGAATGACATATTGCAAAAGAAAAGAATAAATAAATTGTGTAATAACATGTAATAGCGTAAAACTGGATAAATTGTATAACTTTGAAATAGCACGTGCGTAATGAAAAGCAAAACCAACACCACGTGTCATGCGGGTGTAAAGGCAGAAATGACCCTTCTAGAGTTATCGAACATTTTTGAGAAGTACAAAACCAACTGCCTGGTTGTGCCCTTGCCCTGATCATTTATTTAGGCGCGTTAAAAAGAGCGAAAATAAATCATAAAAAAAAAAAAAGAGTTATATATCAACGAAAAATATTTTATAATTGATTAAAAGAATCATTTTACTGTTAAGTTTATTATTAAAAAGATTGACTGCGTTTTTGTTGTTGTTGTTATTTTCAGAGCGTTTTGTCTCCCCTTATTTTTTTTTAAACCCTTAAATCTAAAAAGTAATTCACCCAAACACAAAACAATAAACATACTTTGTCGGTCCACACATTTAATTTTTTTTTTATTACTAAATATTTCAAGCCCTAATGACAGTTTTTATTAACTGAAACGTTTAAGCGTCCACTTAAAAATGCGTATTTTCCCATAGTTTATTTTTTATTAATTTATATTTCATTAATTTTTACCTCGGAACGGAAAACGCCGACGTGTTTTTTCAACATAAAATTAAAAACTCATATCTAATGGATTGATTGAAGAGTGCTCTCTGCGTCAAGTATTTAACATTAAATGATAAATTACAGTGCTATATGAGTTTCTATGTCTTAAAAAACGCGTGTTCATTTTCTTAATCTCTACCGACGTTTATTTTTTTCTACAAGGTGTGTGTGTGTGCGTGTCGTATGTGTAAATACGTAAAAATTAATGCAATAATAATGCATGGATGGCATGATAAAATCCTTTAATTCTTTAAAACTTGTACAATTTCAATAAAAATATATAAGATTATAAAATATATTTTTGATGTTGTTAAAAACCCTAAATAAAACTTGATATGAATTAATGTCAGTTTGTGGATCAGCCATTTTTTTTTTATTAACCCGGTCCCTGCCAAAACATTCGGGAAGTCTTAAAATAAGATTTCAGTAAATAGTTTGTTTTTTTTTTAATTGAACTCTGTTTATGATTATTTAATCCCTCAAAAATAATTTTCCAATAGTAGATATTTTCGTCTGGGACTAATTTTTTGTTGTTGTTCTTCTAAATTTTATGGAAAATGATTTGATGAAAATAATGTATAGGACTTTTCGAAATGTCTTGCTTCTTAATTTTATCAAAAATAAAATTTAAAAGTTTTCAAAATCGAACGGATAGGAATGCATTTTGTTTATTTCGGTTTTTCAAAAATAAATGCACATAAAAACGTAAGGTTCGTTAGATTTCCTAAACCTTAACTTGGATCGCAAATTTTCGTGTTTATTTTGGGTTTTTTTAAGGGTTTTATTTTTATTTTTTTGAAGAGCAAGGGAATTTTGTTTTTATATCAATTGAGATAAATTATAAGTGTGTTTTTAAAAAATCCAGTATTTTAAACCACGCATTTTCTTGTGCGTGTGCATGTGATGCAGAACTGCCTCCATATACCATAGGACAACCAAACAAAATTGCATAACAAGTATGAAATAATGGAGTGTATGGAGGCTCAATAAGGTGGCCCGTATCTGGATACATAACTAATTCTATATCAGATTTTTTGGATGCCGGGTTGCTTTCTAGCCATCTTGTATAATCTGCAGGTGCTAATATTTTATCATCTTCTCCAACTAGAATTAAAAACTTTGCCGAAGAAGTTTCAGGAACAGTAAAAAAGTATTTTGAGTCACGTTGACCAATTTCCCACGAGTTTCTGAACACACCCTGCTTAACTTCTGAAAGGGTACAATATTCAACTCCAATTCCAGGAATAGCTACTTTTCCGTTGTGTTTGAGACCATTTAAAAAGAAAACCCCAGGTCCGTTTATACTAACAGAAGCTTTTATTTCTGGACAATGTATGGCCAAATAGAGAGCTAGAGTTCCTCCGAAAGAACTACCTATTACACCAATTTCTTTAGGGTTCCCAACTAAAGGATGGTTTAAAAACCAGTCGATAGCTCTTCGAAAATATTCAAAATCAAGATCCGTTTGCGTAACTGAAAGGTCTTTGTATATCATATACGGAAGGCTGAATGTTATAAATCCATGGTTAGCAAGAAGAGCAGCGCGTGACTCTATCAACCCCCCGTTTGTTCCATAGAGGTCGATAACCGCTGGGAAAGGTAGACCATCATCACCATCACCGCCGGCGTTTATCTTTTCTTCCGGTATAAATAAAGATCCATAAAATCCTGCTTCATTCACAGATATTTTCTTGACGCTAGATTTTTTATACCATCGTTGGAGTTCTGTTTCAGCAAGTGGCCTAAGGTCTGGTTGCCACACATAGTCACTGGACAAATGTTGGGAATATACTGTTACATGATAAACAACTGGAGTTGTAGCATCATGCTTAATCAGCCTCGCGTATTGTCGTTGATTGGGATTTTGTACCATACTCCAAAATAAACCCATGGGCTCTACGCCTACATAGGTTCCATTTACAGAAGGGTTACGACTCAGGTCAACACATCCATCGGCCGTTGCTTTGTAGTGAGCGTATGATCCGAAAATCGGTGCATCAGTTTTTTTAGATTCAGATTTAGTTGTAGCCATGACAGTGATTTCTTGAAAGGGGCACAAACCAGTTATCGATATTGCAATTTTTTCATCGATTAAAGCATTGTTTTGATTCACTGACAACTTAACAGATTTACATGTAGACGTCGTGGACAATTTGAATTTCGCTGTTAAAAATAAAGATAAATCTTTCAGCGGATCCTGCGAAAAACCATTCAAACTTAATAAACGACGAGAAAGCCGAATATTTTGTGCGAGTAGCCTGGTTGACGACATGTTGAAATAACTAGCTATATACCACAAAAACTAGCACACACAAACACGATGTTGTGCTAGAGATAAAAGTGAAAGAGGTCAGGTCAAAATCTAGAGTAATCAATATGGGGTGGCCGGCTGGCTCTCGCTTTGACCATTTTTTTTGTAAAAGGGGAATAACTCTTATTTACCTTAAATTTTAAGAATTAGTATGATAATAATTTTTTTTCAAAGATTATATTTTTGATGATCACGAAATTTCTAATTTTTCACATTATTTGAAAAATATTTTAAAATAATTCTTAAGGCTAACCCAATTATTCTTGAATTACTGAAAACAATTTAAATTGATTCGAAAATATTTGGTGAGAAATTGATTAAAAAATATCTCTAAAAATGACAACGTAAAGGTTATAAGTGTGCCTAGATAAAATCTACATAAGGTCATAAGGGTGCCTTTTGCTTTTAACACACACATCCACTAGTTACTTTCTTAGTCGCACATTATAAATATCTGCAACAGAGAGATTAAACTTTCAGGTTAAGTTGCATTATAATGCATAAGTTCAGTAATCATAATGATGCAATTTGCAATCTTTCTCCATTCGATGGAAGAAAAAAAAAAAAGGAGGCATTACTTTTTGAACACATCAAAATAGTGGGGTTTGAGGTTAAATAAAAGAATTTAAATCTCAAAGATAGTATTCGCATACAAATTTATATTAACACTGTTGGGAAAGGTATGAATTCCCTTATGCCCTATGTATTAAATAGTGCAAGTTGTGTCATTCATTCACCCATTCAAACAATTGGTTTACGAATGAAAGACATTTAAGAAAATATTAATTTCAGCATTAAATGACTGAAAAGGTTTATTTGCTATTAAACATTGAACAGTAACTAATTTTGGCTGACCAACTGGTGGTATGGTGGTGCACATTTGGAACCACTAAATGAAAGGATTCAAAAATGAGATTGAGATTTGTAAAGAAAGAAAAATATTACCATTTCAGATTTGTCCTAAGTAAAATAAAGAAATTTAACTAAAAAGGTGAAAGGTAATAAATTTTGTGTTATTCAGCTAATTGCTAAATCAATTATTAACTTAAGCCAACAATCAATAAAAGGGAGTCATTTTTTCTGATCTAATTATTACAATTGTGACACATACATTTACTAGCATCTTAATATCCATTAATCTGCTTATCCGGTGTCCCAAAAAACCATCATCTTATACAGTAATTAGAGAGAAACAAATTACCTCCCTTTATAGGCGCTCTTTATATTTCATTATAAAATTTAGGGTTTTATCTTTCTGGTAAAACCAAAAGTTGTTATGAAACAATGGTTTTTACATAGTTGAAAAAAGACAACAATTCACTCGAATGGCAGATGCTATAATTTTTCTAAATTAAAAGGAAAAAAAATTATGCTTCACTGTAGTTCTATTTCTTGTAAATAATATCTTTTGAGTTTTTTTTCACAGTCTGACTGAAATATATTCCACTGATTTTTCTATTGAAGGACAACCTCATTCGAACTTGTACAACTATTTTTCGGACTGCTTTCCTCATCCTTGTCATTGTTATCTTCAAAACGTTTTGGCCGATGTACCCTTTGGCCATCTTCAGGTGATCAAACTCAGGAACGTTCTTGTCATAATCGGGATTTACAAAAGGGTTCATCGGCCAAAACATGAAGATAATAATGACAAGGATGAGAATATTTGTACAAATTATCAAGCCTCATCCCAAAGATTCCGAAAAACCTCATTCTAATTGTTTGCTTGTGATGAGAAGCTTCTTGCTGATGTGTTTTAAAAATGTTCAACTATCATGAGTGTTACCTATTGCAGGAGCTCTCACCATGTTGAAAGTCACATCCATGTGTATCTCTAAATTCAATATGGCCATTGGCTCATCCTGTAAGAGGGCAAACAAGCAAAGCCAAAAAAGAAAACAACTTGTTTTCTTAACTTGACTATTATATATGCAGTGTATTAGGTGACCTTAAAAATTCAAGCAAATCTTTTGTGATTTTAGCTAATATCTAGGTTTGCTTTTTATTACTGTTACATAAGATGAACCTCAATTTTGGGAGGTAAAAGGTTGATTTATATGCTGAAATATATGGTAATTCATTTCACTTTTCCATTTTTTCATTGAATGAACTAGATTAAACTAAGCTACTCTACTCAACACATGGTGGAGGAGGCCATTTGGGACAGTGATTAAGTGCTCGGACTTTAGAATCAAAGTACGCATCTGGACTAATTCTCTTGGTAAAGGTATGAATTTCCCCCGGTATGGATTAAATAGAGATAAAATTTTAAAATACACAATTTGTAAAATGTTCAACTTCAACGGTTATGTCTTTTTTATTTGGTCTTTCCATTGCATTCTAGGTGGCCTTCCTTATGGGGTACGCTTGCATGCATCATCTTTATGTTGATGCAATTGGCTTCTTGTCCACCTTTGTCTTTATAGGAACATCTAAATGGAGGCCTTTCACAGACTTCTTCCACAAACCCAACTGGTTATATTTTGTTGTTCATCTTTAGGTTCCAGTTTGGCTCTTGCAGTCCTTGGCTCCAACTTCACCATTGTAATAATGTCTTAAGACAAATAACTCAACTTGTTTTGTTTAACAATTAAGTATTCCTAGATATTCATCTAAACGCAAATGACGGATATCAACTATTAGTAATTACAATTTAGAATTTTTAGAACAGATCTAGTGTGACATCATCTTTCCCTATATTTAGAGACCACTATTTATGCAACATTTTGTTGAAAACATTTAATTGAAAAAAATACATATTTTAATTTGTTCATTTCATTAATAAAGTGTAATATTTTGAATTCATGAAATATCATTTCATTAATCATGGTTTATTCATAAAATCAAAGATGACAAAATATTTTTTTTGTACAGGTGAGGCAAAAAAATCTGATACATTTATAAGTTTAATAAAATCAAATCAGAATAAATAATGACTAGAGTAATTCTATTTTCCAAATGTGTATGAAAAACAAAATTACACCATATGTTTATTTGGAAAATAAAAATACTTTTGTTATTACTTATTCTAATTTGCTTTTATTAAAGATACAAATCATTTTGCCCCACCTGTATTTATAATGATAGATCTGAATTTACTTCTATTTTTATTCAAAATTATTATTTTTGTATTTAAAATTTTAAAAATATCAACAAAATCACATAAATCTAGGCAAAAGATATAGCAATAAAAGTAACTCTGTCCAAATAGCATTTAAGTAATAAGATAAAGATCATTCAGTATAATTTGTCACAACTTTGAATGATTAGTTTGTTTTACATCATATCAACATTTTCAGTTATTTAAAGCTAAGAACAATCACCTCTGATGAATATCTATTTTTTGTCAACTTTTGATGATTTGAATAGCCCTAATAGCAGTCTTTGATCAACAACTGGAGGGAATAAGGGTGTTCACAATTTTCCCACTGGGATTTGAACTCATTGAGTACCTGTCACAACTTTGAAACAACAGATAAGAACATTTTGAGTAGATACATGTATGATTAAGACAGTTGGTTTTCAAACTCAAAATAATTAACTAAGCTAGGCACATTAACTAAGTCAAGGCAAAAAGAGATACTTCATCCTGTAAAATAGGACCCAGAGAAGAAAATGATTATTAAGTTAGTATTAATGTGATAACTATTTTTTTTACATTTTATTCATTAAGTGATGTTTTCATTTTTCTGAAAAGAAAATTTGGCAACATATGTGAAGCTAGAGTTATTCAGATTATCTAGACTATTGTTCCCATCTTTATTGTTACACAATGTTTCAGCAGTTGTATAAACACATATTTTGTTGTTAAACTACTTATACAATTAGCAGGAGGTTGCAGGTTCAATCCAGACTTCATATAAAAGTAAGAATATTCAAAAAGAAAAAAAAAATTAACATTAGAAATGTAATTATGTTTAGCAGAATAAGAAAAATTTTCCTTGAAAATTAAATTTAGCGTTCAATTAACAGTTCTGTAAATTCTTTGCATTTGACCAGAAGGTTTCCTAGATTAACAAGGTAACAAAAAAGAAGTTCAGATGTCACATCAGCCAAAACATTGAGTACATAGCAAATCAAGCTGAGAAGAATGGTTAAAATAATCTGAATAACACTATGCATCAACTAAAACAGTCAAAATATCTAAATCAAATTTGAAACTTACACACACAAAATAAACAATATTTATTAACTGCTAGAGGAATTTTTTTTTAAATCTGTGTGGTGCAAATTTTTACGACAAATATCTAAGATTTTATTCATTTATATGATTTACAATGTTTTTGTAGTTGTAATATATTTCCATGAATAAACTATCAGGTTGGTGCAAAAGTAATGTCAAAATTTTAGGACAAATGTTTTTAATTGTATTCATTGATGATTTCTTTATAGTTCTAATATATTCCTGTGGCTAAACTAAATGATTTTTATTTTCAAATTATCATTATTCCATTCATATACTTCAAAAATTTTGGCACCCATGTTTGTCCCATTTAAGGAGAACATAATAAATGTTTTACTCTATGAGTTTCACAAAGGTGTTGATGCAAGTACAGCAGCAAAATCTATTCAAAGCATTCATGCGAATGATGTAGTGAATGAAAGAAGTTGTAGGAGATAGTTTTCCTATTTCCAAAGTGGGGATTTTACTTTAGAAGATAAGCCAAAGAAACTTGATTTTGACCAGTTGCAAACTCTTATGAGAATCTTACTGTTACCACTAAGGAAATTGCAGGACAGATAGACAAGAAACATACAACTGTAGAATATCAATTAAATTGCATTGGAAAAGTTTGAGTTGTAAAAAAATGGGTTTCCCACAAGTTGTCTCCAGAGACCAGAGATTTTTTTTAAATCAAACATTACTTTTGCCTCAATCTAATATTTAGTCTTTTACAAAAATGTGGTTTCATATTGGCTTTTTGAATATTTTTAAAATCAAAATGACTTCAATAATATCACTGACATTTTTCTAAAATCATTTCTTCCAACTAACTAAAAAAGAATATAAACATTCTCTCATTTATCCATAATCACCAGTTATTCTTTTCAGACTTTTTACCCCAATATAAGTTTAAGTCTTTCTCAGTTCATACAATACATGTTACAGCTAACTAATAATCAAAATTGATTTTTTAATACTTTATATCTTCTTATGATATACTTCTGACAAGAATTCACAGAAGTATGAATGATACATGATATATGAAATTTTAAAACAAAAATGCAATTATCATTACTATCCTACTGCCTATTTTTTGTTCATAAACAGCCCTTTCCATGCATCCGCTCACCCCCCATCCCAAATGCACCCTAAAGTTGCTCAACTGACTAAACCTAAGTAATCATCCATCAAAGTTCCAATAGCAAATATATCCTTTGCATCAACGCGTGTCCCGACAATTTTTATGCGAATTTCATCATCTTGTTGGATAACAACATCTTCATCTTTTGTCTTATAGCAATGAGGATTTGAGTTTGGATCAAACTCCATATCTGCAGGGATTGAATGACGTGAAATGAAACAGGAAAGTGGGCCAATCTCCGTGAACAGACCCACTTTATTGACTTGGGTGACAACGGCATCAAGGACTTCACCTTAAAAAAAAAAAAAAAAAATCCAATTCAGCTAGAATTATCTTTATCAAACTTTCTATTCTTTTCTTCCTAATTATCTTCACAACACTTCAGCTGATGTGCTCTTTGCTTTGGCCTTATTAAGGTTTTACATGAGCTCGAAAGCCTCAGGACTACTTAAACTTCATTTAGAGACTGTCTATGTAGCAGTAGCACAGTTATCCAGAGGTACTATGTCAGGTATTGTTTACATATTTTGCCTATTTTATAAAAAGGAATGTTGTAAAAATGGTCCTAGTAGTTAGTTGTAGTTGGCATTTTAATTGGCATTCATCTTGTGAAGATAACAATGAGAGAGTAATTCTAAATAACTGGAATAAAAATAATCAAAACTCGTCTAATAAATTCAGACAATAAGCAATCTTCATGATTGTCTGCATCATCTCTTCATTGTCATCTTTAATAAAGATGATGAGAACAATTGGAAAGACCAAATAAGTCGAATCTTGATAATTTATATTCAAGTTGGTTAGCTGGAATAATCAATTTAAATAATCAAAACCCATCTAATGTTTAGAGTCTAATAAATTCAAATAATCAACAAAAATTGGTTTGTTATTTCTATTTAATTATTACTACCACTAGTCACACATTGAAAAAATATTTCTTTGTAACTTTAGAAAAAGGATATTAGGCACCAAATTTTGTAACCTTAGAAAAAGGATATATCACCAGATAAAATGAAATTTTAAAAATCTAGTTCCAGTTCCAATGAATGAACGCAAGGAAAAATAGAATAAAATGAAATTCAATTTTGTGTGCAGAAAATTTTTAGTTGCAACAAAACGTCATTTAGCAGAGAGAGAGACCCCCCACCCCCACACACATCCAGCAGTAATCAGCACAACAAGAATAAATTTTGCGAGGGGGGCATGTTTATCATTATCACCGGCAAATTAACTTCCGCTTCTCAATTTCTGGGCCCAAAGGGTTAAAAATAAACGCACGTTGAATATTTATTAATTAACAAAAATGCTGTGTTGTTGCGTGAGTGAGGATGTAAACAACTGAAAGTGAATGCTAATAAATATTTTGATTTAAATTAAAATTTTCATTCACTTTTATTTGTAACACGCACAACAACATAACAGACATCATTTTTGTGAATTAAAAAAAAATTCAACGTAGTTTACGTATATTTTTATTATTTAAAAAAAGTATTTTTAAAAGTTTGACATCTACAGCAGAAATTCTAGTTTTATGAACGATTTCTGTAATTAATGCTTTTTGGTTGATTTTAGGGTCCAGCCAGAAGTCCTGCCTGGTGTGCCACTGTGTGTGCCACCACAACCACACACCATGGTGTGGTGCATTGCGTAAAGTGCCTTAAAAAAATTAAGTCTAGTTTATTCAATTAGGTTTTGCTTAACGGCATACCTTTACGATTATTTATGCCAAAAACAATATTAATTTTTATAAATATCTTATTGTCTAAAGAACAAGTCGATCATGGTTTTTATTTTCGTCCATACAAGCATAATAAAACTTCAGGAAATGTATATCGTTTAAGTGTAAACAAACAACAGGAAAAACTTACATAAAAGCAGATATGTTTTTGGTATTAGTAAAGTTTGAGCGTCAAATTATGAAGAAAGTTAACTCGCATGATGCCTACTCTACTAAATCTTTAAGGCACATCCAATCCAAACAACACCCCGTCGTATTTAGGGATGGAATTAGGGTTAGAGTTGGGGTTGATTTTTGTAACAAATCATTAGTATTAAGTGTGGGTGATAGTTAGGGCTAGAGAAGGAGGGCCCCGAAAACGGTTAGCAGATTCTTGTTCAGCACACCAAAATCTACAAGAAAAATATATTTTCTTCTCCTAGTATTATTTGACTCTTAAACTTTACCCTTTTTTGTGTTTCGAATTAAAT
>JAYKTE010247434.1:0-21194 GCA_036873565.1 Xipholeptos notoides | reverse complement strand
ATCCTCTCCTTCCTTCCTTCCTTCTTTTCTTCCTTCTTTTTCTTCGTTCGTTTGTTCCATCCTCCTCCCTTTCTTTAATAATTATTTTTGTTTTCACTTTCTTTTTTCTTTCTCTTCCCTTTTCTTCTATTTGTGTTTCTTTCTTTCATTCCCTCTTTTATTTTTCTTTCTTTCTTTCTTACTTTCTTTTCTTCCTTTTTACCATATCTTTATCTTTCTTTCTTTAGATGATCGGACAGGTAATATTTATTTCTTTAACCTGCGCAACAACAACTATCAGTCAATCCCCTCTACAATAATTACACACTTCTTTGTTGATCTATGCCAATATAACACAATTTAGCAGCACATTGATTGCGTTGCTATTCCTGAATTATTCTAACAGGCCAGGCCCACCCAAGCTGATGAGATAAGATTTTAACCAACTTAGCAGTCAGTCGTGGCGTGGAGTGCCTCCGACGTTCCAATTACTGGTGTGGCAGGATGGGAAACAAACCACTAGGTGCGAAAATGAGTGAAGAAAGAAAGTGTATACGAGTGTTTTTTCTGGTATATTTGGATAATGCAGACCAGACTAACGTTTCATAGACTGTTAATCCAGCCTACTATTGCACCCGGCCCACCATTGTATAGACTGTTGATTCGGACTACCATTTCATAAACTGTTAATTCATGGTTTGATAACTATGCCTAGAATTTTAATCTATGCGGCATGCGGCACTTGCCCTAAAACCTTGTGAGGAAAAAGGTGGCAGGCAACAACATATCCATTCATTGAACAACAAACAAAATTATAACACTAATGGACGTTTTTTGTGCATTTTCCTCGGCATCTCAGAAAGATCTGAAGATTTAAATTTTCTGGTCTTGATCAAAGTTTTTCTCATCTATAAAACAAAAAATCAAATCTCTCAATCTTTGGATTGAGGCTGTAAAAAAATCTTTTAAGTCTGTTTAAGAGTTTTTTTTCTTCTTTCTTTTGTTATTTGATAGATAATTTGACCGCACTTTATGACGTAAAAGCACTTATATCGAATGTCTTCATGAACACTGACACACGTACTTTTTGTTGTAATTGATCTTATTGATATATCTACTTGGTCGAGAACACCAGCCCAATTTAGACCAGTTTTACGTGCTCATATATCCTTGGGCTTTTGCAATCAGTTTTATCCTTCACCTAGTTGAGTTACTATCATTGAGTTGATGGGTCTCATCAACTTGGGTTTTTTAAATCGGTGTTATCCCTAGATGAGTTACTTTTTCGAGGTAACAAGCCTCATCTGTCCGAGCCAGCTGAAAATGAAAGCAATGGTTATGACTGGGATTTGAACTCGATTAATACGACTCCACAGTCCAAGATTTTACCACTGACTGCTCCAGTCTTCCACCCTTGGTGACCTTATTGAATTTTCTTGGTTTTTATTAATTGTCCTCTTCACGTTTTAAATGGATTCACGTTTTCTCATTAAATCCGAACGTATAAAATATTGTTTTTTTTACATTTTGGTAAAGATATATTATTATAATTTTCCTTTTCTATTTCTTAAAGTATTTTGTTTGGCTGTAGGCCCAAAGGTATTTATCACTATAAATTTTTCATTGTATGACTACAACTTAGGTGTGGAAGAACGAAAATAGGGAAACAAATGCTATATCTTACTATTTTTCTCCAAGCGCAGATGTGATGTTGCATATTTGTAAGAATTTAATTTTAATAACACAATCTTTAATGAAAATTAATAAAAAGAATTTAATTATAATCATCCATCATTGATGGCAGTCAATAGTGTCGAAGTGAATAAAAAGCTGAATTGTAATTAGTCGGATTTTGGAACAAAACTAGCCAACATTTCAGCAGCCAAGTTGTGGATTAACATTGAAATAACGAAATAATTAATGCAACTAAATTTCGCTTGGTAAAAGTTACGGAAATCTTTCTTATGATTTTATACACAACATTTTTAAAAACTCCCCCACCACCTTTACAGGCTAATAAAAATGATTTTTTGTCTGGTGACAAGACAGCCTATTTCTGTTCCTTTTTTTTTATCGTCTGCCGAGACTTCCAATTTTTATCGTCTGCTTCTGCTTCCATTTTTCTATTACATGCCGAGACTTCCGCATTCCAGTCGTCTGCTGAACGAACGCAGCTTCCGCTTGGTTCCTTCGATGAAAAAGAACACGAGCCGTGTTCAAAGGTGTGTGCAATTACACTCGTCTAACAGTGTGTAATAATAATTATCATCATAGCAGAGAAGACAGAAAGAAAGGGAAGATAAAAAGAACTATTGAAGTTTTAAGAGTTTACTCTTCTTCTTATTCCAGATCCCACCATTCCACCAACCAGCACTGCTGAACAAGTAGAAATGATGCGGCGACTCGTCTCACTTCACTCGTCTCTCCTAATTACTTTCTCCTGAAATTAATTGGGATAGTTTCTTCTTAGTGAGACTATTGTACTGAGTCTTTATTACGAGGGTCGTTCGAAAAGTAATGCCTCCCATTTTTATTTCACCCAAATGGATCAGAGGGGATTTCAAATTGCATTGTTATGATGACTGAACTTATGCATTCATGACTCTCTAGTGTTGCAGATATTTACAGTGTAAGATTCTACAAAACCACCAACCCTGTCATAGATGTGCGTCAGAAGCAGAGTTAGGTCATTGAATTCCTCCATGCAGAAAAAATTGAACCGAACAACAATGAACGGCATCTGTTGAACGTTTACGAAACCGATGCAGTTAATGTCCCGCGGTTAGAAGATGGGTTCGTCAATTTCAGAGTGGCGTCAGCAGGGATGTAAGTGACAAAGAACCTTTTTCAAGGGCCATTTGTGCCCCAGAAATGGACCGTCTCGGTCCATTTCTGGGGCACAAATAGTCATTGAAAAATACCCCCTAGACATAAATTTCTGCAAGGTGCTTGGTGTCCATCCATTGTAACTTATAGTCTCCATTTTTCAATAGCTTTCACTACAAATTTAATGTCCTGGATTTCAAATGTTTTAAACATTCAATTATCCAGGTCTGTGGTACAGTCAGTGGCATAGCAACAGTAAACGTCACTCGGGGCGCTCCGCTCAAATGTCATAATATATTTTTTGGATATATTTACTTGGTCGAGCACCAACCCAAGTTCGGCACAAGGCCATTTTTATGTGCTCACTATATCCCTGAGCATGTGTAATCAATGTTGCCCTTCATGTAGATGAGTTACTCTCCCGAGTTAACGAGCCTCATCTGTCCGAGACAGCTGAAAGTGAGTGCAATGGTTTTGACTGGGATTTGAACGATTCCAGATACCAAGCTTTTTCCACTGCTCCAACCTCGCTGCCCAATGCTTCGATGTCCTAGGGTTCTCTTTGGATTCCTTTAAGTCATTCTGCGCTATCGTTATTTTGTCTTTTGCTCCATATTTTAGTCCAGTCTGCTTTTGCTTTTGTTTCCTTCGCACCGGGAATTTAATTCGGTTTTATCTATCCGTTATTTATAAAACATTTTCTCCTCGTTTTCAAACATTCTGCTTTGTCTATATTGTGCCGGATTGGGGTTTTCCCCCTCTTCTGTATTCCTTCTATCGCTTATTATTATTATTATTATTATTATTATTATTATTATCATTATGAGATCTCACACTGATTACTAAGCGCTTGTACACCTAGTAACTAGAGGTATTCATTGAAGTCAGAGTGACAATAAGTCTCCTCTGAGCTCTAGCAGGCTATGCGCCATTCCAGTCAAAGACTGTATGGTACAACATCTTGGCTTTTCACCTTTCTGCATCCAATTCGCATACCCACCATTAACAAACTCTTGCTTTGCCAACGCTTAGTTTTTTTTTAGAAAATCATTTGTTTTGGGGGTGGGTATGGTTATGGTTAGAGGGGTGGTAATAGATTGCCCCGAAAACGGTTAGACAATTCTTTTTCAGCACACCGAAATCTACAAGAAAAAAATATTTTCTTCCGCTAGTAACATTTAACGCCTAAACTTTACCGACAAAAAAGAACGTTTATCAAAAATGATTGTTATCGGCATTAAATTACCTAAAACGGTTCATGCCATAAAACACAAACAAGCAAACCTTCTTTGAGGTCAATCAATTTGTTAATGAACTATAAATTGTCTTCAAAGTTTTGATTTAGGAGAGGCACTTAAACATTCCGTTCTCATTGAAATTTCGTGGGGGCAGCAAGTTCCCTAGGGGCCACAAGACTGCTTGGCTTTGTAGATCTATTGTAATGAAAAAAGTTAACAAGGATTAACTGGAAAATGATTACCATATTTGCACTTTGAAATGAATATCTATCAACACGTCTCTCTCTCTTCCCTCTCTCTTTCTAATCCTTGATATAAGCCTTCTTCAGTAGGTTGGGGGACGCAAGTTGCATTTTGTGGGTAGTGGGGCCGCAGGGTACATTATGCAGGAGGGCCAGCCGCGATGTTGCACACGGCACTGATTTTAATCAAGGAAGGGAGGGAGAGAGGAACATCTGGTTTTTGTGGGACGGAACAGAACATTATTGTTAATATTACATCGTTATTTCTTCTTTAGGGGTCATTAAATAGTCGGGGAGGGATGTCCGCATGGGACATTGGATTAACACTCGGACTTGGGAATCGTAATACGCGAGTTCGAATCCAAGTCGTTCTGTTGTGTTCACATTCGAGCTAATACCGTTTGGAAAGTTATGAATCCCCAATATTCCCTCCAGCTGTGGGTTAAATAGTGCAACTTGTATAGTTAAAAAACGATGATGTGATGATGCAAATACAAGATGCTTGATAAAAATGATAATTCCCGGCATTAAATGACTAAAAAGGTTGATACGCCGTAAAACACATCAATCAATCAATTAATCAATTAATCATTAAATAGGCCAGAAGTTTAAAAGGGCTTAGATTTTGATTAACCGTCGATATTTTATTCTTATGAGAAAATTTCAAGTGTTTCTGGGAGATCTGAAGAGATCTCTGGGTAAATGTGCGCAACTGCTTCAGAAAAGGGAAATAATACAGGGTATTTCATTTACAGAAAAAGTCAATTTTTATTGTTCGCTTTAAGTAAAATGAAATTTAGATAAACTGTTTAACACATTTAAGTGCATTAACAAGTAGATGATATGGTGTCATGAGTTGTTATATTTAAATAGGAAATAAAATGACTTGAGTAAAGAAAGCCATAACAACAAAATATAGTTGTATCAATTTCTCAAATCCTAAATATCTTCATTTAACTAACGTGATTAAAGGGACGCAACTACTGCAGTTTTTTTTTTTGAAATATAAGATAAAATGGAGGGATTCAAAGTTACATAGCGGCCCTTTGTACGTTTTGGTTTCAAAATTTTTCTTTTAGTCACTGTCATGTATCGCTATTATAATAGTGACTCTAATGCACAAGGGTCGCTCCATAAGAAATGCTTTCTTTTTGTTTTTTTTGCTCAAATAAATCAGTGAGAATTGCTGGCTGGACTAATGCATTCGTCACCTGAATGTTTCATCTCTCTGTTGCAGTTATTGACGATGTGGCGAGACTCTAAGAAAGCATTCCCTATCGTGGACGTGCGTCAGAAGCAAAGATGCATCATGGAATTTCTCCATGCAGAAAAATTGAACCGATCAACATTCACCTGCACCGGTTGAACGTTTTCGAAGCCAAATGCAGTTGATGTCCGCACAGTTAGGAGATGGTGACAGAGATGTGAATAACAAAGTTTGACTCCGAATGCAAAAATGGACTGCCCTACCCCGTGCATCACTAGAAAAGGTGCATTGAGAATGGGGGTGACTATGTAGAAAAATAAATTTTGGAGCACAAAAGGTCGCACGTTTTAATTGTACCGCTTAAGTTTTCATAGCTTTTCAAATTTTATAAAATAACCTTTATAAATAGGCGGCATTACTTTTGGATAGATCCTCATACATTGTAGAATTATTATTCTGATAATAATAATAAAACAATAATGATGATATTATCAATAGAATAGTAATGATAATAATATTGTTTGTTTAGTTTTTACGACATATCAACCTTTTAGGTCATTTGATGGCAAGAACAATCACAGTTTTTTAAACAACACAATAACATCTATTTAATCCATTTAGAGGGAATATAGGATTCATACCTTTCCCAAGGGTATTAGTTCTTAAACGAGCGCAAACGGAATGAATGACTGCGTACTGCGATTCGAACACGCTCATTTGATTCTGAAGTCCGACTCACCAACTGTCTATGTATGGACCTCCCGTAAAAAAAAAATCATAATAATAATAAATAGCAATAATAACAATAATAACACCAGTAACACCACCAATAATGTAATAATGATGATAATAATATCAGAATGATAATTATTTTGATAATGATATTCTTATTATCATCCTAAACAGAACGGAGAGGTCAGGTCCACTAAGGGAAGTGGATAGGCAGTCAGACTTAGGGATCGTAACACGCGAGTTCGAATCCCAGTCGTTCCGTTTACGTTCACATTTGGACAAATACCCATCGGAAAGGTATGATATTTACTTGGTCGAGCACGAACCCAAGTTACGCACAAGGCCATTTTTATGTACTCATTATATCCCTTGGATTTTGTAATCAGTGTTTCCCTTCACCTAGATGAATTACTCTCCCGTTAAGGAGCCTCCCTCATCTGCCCGAGACAGCTGAAGAAAGGTAATCCCCACATTTCCTCCAATTAAATAGTGAGTGCTTATGTTATCTAAAAGAACTAAAAGAACGTTTATCAAAAATGATTGTTCTAGGCTTTAAATAACTTAAAAAGATTGGCATGCCCTAAAACGCAAACAAACTTATTTTTTGTTTTTAAACTGTACTTAAATCTTACGCAAAATAAAATAAAACAAAAATCAAAAACAAAAATTAGTAAAAAAAAGCCTCTTTTTATTGAAAGTGATTTTAATCCAAGGGAGGTTACTCTATTTTATTAAATAAAATGTTTTACATGAATTAATTTTCTTGAATTTTATGTTTCCCACTACTGACTGTTTGGGGGAAGGCAGTCGGACTTAACCCCAGTCTTTCCGTTTGCGTTCATATTTGGCTTAGTAGTACCCTTTGGAAAGTTATGAATCTACCCATTACCTCCAGCTATGGGTTCAATAATGCATATTGTGTGATAAAAAAGCATGGACAAAAACTAATACTTACTCAAAATTATTATCAGCATTAAAATGACCTGATAAAGTTTGATATGCCGCAAAAACAACAACAACAAACAAACTGACTGTTAGTTAAAGAAGTCTTTTTTTCTCTTATAGGTTCAAATAAGCCTTCCTGTAACTGATAGAGCTCTTTCCTATTCTAGAGAATCCTAAGATGCCCAATAATCCTCACTCAAGGGAGTAATTATCTTTATGACTACTTCTGCTAGGTTATTCATACAAGTCTTGTTAAAGAGAACTTAAATCCTCCTTTTCAGGACTTTTTCTTGTTTTCGAACACAGTTTTTTGTTTTGGGGGTCCAAAGTTCTTATATATTACCCAAGCTTTCCAAACGTTTTCTGTCCTCGTTGACAATCCTCAGAGTGGTTGTCTGTCATTTTTTTATGTGTGTTTTTTCTTGTGAAGTAAGTTGTCTATTTGTTATGTGTTTTCTTGCCTATTTTTTTTTTTTTTAAATATGTTGAGAATTCTATCGCTATTATCAATTTTTTTTTTATTGTGTAGGATTCTCGTTTTTGATGAGGAGGGCTTCTAGTATTGTTAGTCGTTTGTAATTGTAATATAGTGGTGTTATTGATAAGTATCTGTCTGTATTGTTTAGGTGTAGTTTTTCTTGTATTGTGTTCTTGTTCTTACACACTTCAGAGACATCTTGACTGAATGACACTGCTCTGTCATTCTGTTTATTCTTGACAGGATTGGCAGTGAAGGTCTTTTTTTTGTAAGTTCTTCTTTTTAATCACATTTGCTGAAGTATTACTTTCTTTTTTTCTATATTTTCTTTTTCAAATAGGAATCCAACAATTACTTTATTGATATTTTGTTCATAAGCTTGCTGTAGTGCTACACATTCATTTCTTATATTTTTATATTCAGGACAATCTGTTAAAAAATGAATTCAATTTTCTTCCTAGTTTTTACACATATCACATATATAGCATTCTTTCACTGATATATTTTTTTAGTTCAAATTTCATGTATTACTCCATGATGTAAAAAGGATGATTGATGAAAATTTATTATCATACACCGTTTCTTCTTGTACAAATTTAAAAATAAATGAATATATATACATTATATATATATATATATATACACACACTATATATATATACACTACATATATACTAGTGTTGGGATGATTCCTAATTTTTGTCCAATTCCGATACCAATTCTGATTTCAGGAAAATGTTGTTTTAACGATTCCGATAAATGATTAACTTAAAAATTCAAGAGAATCGTAATGAAAGAATCATAAATCTAAGGTATTTATTTAACGATGCCATTCCGACTCCCTCCAAAATATACGATTAACGATTCCAATTCCAAGGAATTATCCCATCACTAATATACACACTATATATACACACACACATTATATACATATATATTGGGTTGGTCAAAAGTCCTGTTACACTTTTGTATCTTTGTTTTAAGTTGCATTACTTTACTTTTTATATGGTGAAGAAAACAAAAATCATTAGATACGTGCAATATGATCTTCAAATAGTATGATTACTCAATATGATCTACATTGGCATTACAGTGGTCTGAACCCCTGACAAACTTTATGGATGTACACCTTGCCCATTGAGGACCACATGTGGTTCACGGCAGCCTTCAAGTCTGACACTGTGATGAAACTTGTACGCTTTGCTCACAACTAGATGCTGTAGTCCAACAGATTTCATTCTGGTGATTGCAAGGGTAAAAAATCCTTTGACCAAAAATTGATGTTTTCCTTCCACTAGTCCTAAACGATTTTGGCAGTGTGCAATGGTGCCCCATCTTGTTGGAAGACATTATCAGACTTTTTGATGACCCTCTTGATCCAAGGAAGCAGTTTTATCTAAAGGACATATTTACAGTCACACACTGGAGGCATCTTCTCCCCATTTGAAAAAAACAACTCCAAACATCATAACTGACATTATGGAAACATTACTTTTCAGAGACACCTTGACGGAAGGACACTGCTCTGTCATTCTGTTTATTCTTGACAGGATCGATGGTGAAGGTTTTTTTGTCTGAAAAAATGATGATTTGGTTTGCATGGCTTTTGATGTTGTTGAGAAGCGTTTTACTGCATTCAAGGGGCTTTTTTTTTTTATCCCAACCATCGACAAGGGTTTTCTTTTCCTTTTCAAGCTCTTTTCACCTTCTAGTTTAACAGCCATCCTGACAGTGGACACTGAGATCCCCTTCATTTTAGTGAGATATGTTATTTTAATGGTTGGATTGTTCTCGGGCACCTTTTTGACCATCATTGTCAAGACTTGGAGGTCTTCCTTTGCAGGGGCGATTCTTAAGGGTTTCTCCATTGGCAATATAGCATACAACTCTATGCACCATCATACGACTCACATGGTAAAGCGGCAATTTCAATGGTTTTTGTTTCCATTTTGATTGCGATATCAAATAATTGTACAGTAAATGCTAATATCCCTGTATTACAGAACAAACTTTAATTTGTAATGCAGAAACAAAAATTAGATATGAAAATATTAACTTTAATCCAAAATACAAAAGTATAAGAGGACTTTTGATCAGCTTGGTATATAACTTTCTTTTCTAATTCTTTATCCATTGATCTGTATCAAAGTCTCCTTCACTTAAATTAAAGTCTAACACAAGTCACGACATCATGACTTGGCATCACTCAAGTCCTGTGCATTAGAGGATTATCAAACTTAAAATTTTTTCTTTAACTCATTGTTGATTTCTATTACGTTGTCATATTGCAATGTTCCGTATATTTTTTGCATTTAGTCCACCATTTGTTATTCTTTTCCTTTATATCATTAATTATTACTTTTAATATTTTTTCTCCAAAATGTGTAGTAAATAAAAGCTTATAAAGCCACTTTAACTATTGTTTAGTTCACCGAAGTGTTGATAAGTGCAGAATAAATGTCAAAGATTGTCATTTAGGGCATCTGGTATAAAGGGAAATAACTCAAGTCAAGGGTTATTTGCCCTTAGTTGGATGGACAGAGAGAAGAGATAGCGGACATTATCATTATTTCTGTTACTTGTAATATACACTAATTTTCTATTGTGAATTAAATAACCTAGTGCCAAAATGGAATCTTGGCAATTCTAATATTCTTTGACAACACAACAGAATTAAAGTTTGATTTTCATTCATATATGTTGGCTGAAATGGTGGTAAAATTTAATAGGGGCACAGAAATCCTGGTCCTTTCCATGCCCTTGAGAAAGGTATGACATCCCATTCAGTGAAACTACTGATCTGGAACAAACTGTTAATGGAAATACATTTATCAAATAATTATTTGGTCATTTAATACCATGATATGCCATTGAACAAACAAACCCAATACACACACTAAAGTAACATATAAATAGAAATAAAATTTAAAAAAAACAACAACTCTTTTATTTATTTTTTATAGTTTTTATTATTTCCATTTTGGTTTACATATATATTCCATTGTCAGTCATGGGAAGCGTATTCAGGCCAGTCTGACGGTGGATGTATATGCTCCATCATGAAAATTGACCAGTAATTGTCTATAGCAGGTGTTCCCAAAGTTTGTATGATCACCAATCTAATACTCTCTGACCAAGAACTCATTTTTAGGAGTAGAGTAGAAGATTTTTTTTGGTACAATTTTTATCCATGAAGTTTTCATATTACAACTAAAATTTAAAATATCTTTGAAGGGGAAAAAAAATCTTAAATTAACATTCCAATCAGCTAATTAAGAAAGAAGTTAATCTAACAAGCATGGTCTTGATTAAGGATAGCTAGGACTAACAATGAATATGATCTAAAAGAATTATTGGTAAAACCACTAGGAAAATGAACACAATCTTAATATGTAGAATAAATCAATAATGATGGATAAAAAAAAAACCCCAAAAATTAAGAAACAAAAAAAAAGTTACTTCATACGTAATAACCAATAACTACTAGAAAATTACAAACTATTCAATTTTACTGATTTCAACATTCAGATTTATATAAACAGGTTATGATTCTTATTTTCTACTTAAAAAATATTTAATCTTTATTAGAAAAAAAAAAAATCCAAAATATTCTTTAACGATTAGATCCTGACGTAAAAAGTACTAACTAGCAAAAAAGACGATAGGTAATTAGCAAAATTACAAATTAGCCAATCATGAAGGGCCGAAATATCAGCCGTGTCGTCTCTTTTGCTAGGTCACAAGGGCTGATATATCAGCCGTTCAAAGTCCAAATAGTTAATAAAGAACCATTAAAAATCGTTTTTCTAATATGAAACATGGACAAAAATTGTTTTTTTTACAATTTTTTTTCTTTTTCAAACTAAGATTCTTAAATAAGAATGGAAGTAAAAATAAATAGAATAAAAAAGGAAATAAAAACCTAGACCAACAAAATATTTAAAAGCTTAAAAGAAATAAAATCAAACAAAAGTTATAATAAATAGGTAATGATAAGTTTATAAACATATCAGATGCAGCTTTTCACACTTCCACACAAAACACAAATAAAGCAAGATTTATGAATTGAGGGTAAAAAAAAGGGGAAATCATTTTAAAATGTTGAAATAACTTTGCTTGCAGCACAATGAAAAGAAGAATGCTTTGGTTTAATAATAAATGAAGGTGGTACAATGCTCACACACAATCTATATATACATATATATGTATATTTAGGCAGCAAACCGTTCTTTAGACAAAATTCATTAAATTTGAGTAAAGTCTTTTGTCAAAGTCTTTTTAGTAGGATAGGATCCCTTTCAATCTCCTGACTGTCCTCCCAGTATTGGGGGTCAGGTTTTTGAGGAACCTCACCTGTGTATGGAGGACCCAAGTGCTTTTTGGATCTTCAGAGTCCATCTTAAAGAAACTGATAACATTTATCAGAAATGAAATTAACTACAATACATCTGCTCCTGAAGATGTACGCCGAAGAGTCTGAAAGTGCTTGTGTCCTCCATACAAAGTTTCTCAAAACTGACCCTCCAATACCAGGAAGACTAAGGCACCCTTCTAAAAATACTTAGACAAAAGAGTTTGCTCAAATTTAACGAATATATATATATATATATATATATACATACATACATGTGTGTGTGAGTGTGAATTCTTTTCCAAGATTTGATGTATAGGAAAGGGAAGTTTTTTTGTTTTTTTCCTTAGTTGAGGGTAACCTTCCATTTTAAAACTAGATAATAGATTTTAACTTTTTATGAAGCAAAATGTACAGCAAGATTATGGATTTGGTTTCTGATTAAAGCTTTCTAAAGGAGGCTTTCTTTACAACTAAATATTTGCATTTTTTTTAATTGCCTTTTTTATCAGAAATGCTAATTCAAGGAACTACTCATGTCTAAATTGATAGAAGAGAATTAAAAGTGCTTTGAAATTACTAATCTTTAATAATCAATATTAATAATTGACCAGTTTTGAAATAATCTGAATTGAGAATTAAAAGAAAAAAAAAACCCTACTTTTTAAAAGACAGTCTTCCATATTTTTTGTGAAGAAGGAAGAATTCTAAATTTACACAAAATAAAAAAATCAAATATATATATATAATAATTGGTTTTGCTTAAAGTCGGTCCTTCTAAAGAAAATTTAATGAAGCAAGTAATTATTTAGGAATTGTGACTTTGCTTAGTGAATTTTCTTCAAAAATAATAAAGAAAAAAAGTTAAAACTTACATTAACTGTTAAGAATAAGCAAAAGAAAATTATTGCCTAAATATTTTAACTTTCCCAAGTCTTGGTTTTGGTCAATCTTAAAATTATAGAAGTTTATTAATTCTGGAAGGTGGAATTTTAGATTAAGTTGAATTAATTTAAGAAATTTGATGTAAAAGTATTTTAGAAAATGCCCATTTTAAAAATTTATGTGTGTGTATAAAATGTACAGCAAAAACTATCTGATTAGAAAGTAAAGAAGAGCGCTTGATAATAATATTCAGGTTTAGATATGTTTAGTGTGGACAGAGAGACCAGTGTTTCATGACCAAATTTTTTCTTGTTCATGTAAATCCAATAAGTTGAGAAATGGACAGTTACTAAACACAATTGACCCTGTGTCCACACTTACCAAACTAACTGATATTTACCTCCCTCCCAGTCTCCCTATGAAGAATAAGATTAGTATGTATAAGGAATAGACAAAAGCGAATCCTGCCAAAATTAATTGATTGTAAAAATGCAGGAAATAAATTCGGAAAGAAAAGAAGGATGATACAAGTTTGTTGTGTGCAAGTTGATCCATTTTCAAATAAATAATTCAATAAATAGAATTGTGCTGGAATAAAGAATTTAAAAAAATACAACTAAAAAAAAAACAGCTGCTGCAATCTTTAAAAAACACACTAATGTTTTTTTTCATTTTGCCTAGAAAAAATATTCCCAAATTTTTAACGCGGAAAATATTCTTTTCAAGAGGCAGTTTGTTGAATAGGAAATCATAAGTCTAGGAGTTTTCGTCAAGAAAATTTAAATTTTCAAAACTGAAATTATATTAAAAAGGAAGAAAAACAAACCAAAAATATAAAACAAACATGGGGGTGGGGGAAAGAATGTAATAAATATTTATCTATAAAAAAAAATGTTTTTCTCAAAATCCATAAAATGTTTATAAAAGGTCAGAGTCAAGGGTTAGACATTGGGGATTTTAAGTGGTTCTTGGTCTCCTTCAAAGTTTGCACCATCTAGCACACAACGGGTTTTAAGTAGCTCACAGTTGCTTTCTTTCCAAGACACTTTGTTCCTGGAATAATAATAAAAGAAAAAATTATTCAATACATTCGTTTATAATAAAGTTTTCATTAAAGTCTTACATTTATGAAAGGATATATATATTTAAAATCCTTAAAGAAATCATAAGTAAAAATATAATGCTGGGTATAATATTAAATTATAACTAGTTTGTTTGTGTTTTTACAGCATATCAACCTTTTTAGGTCATTTAATGCCAATTATCATTTTCTTGATAAATGCTCTTTTTTCCACACAATTTGTTTGAATAACATAGTATGCACAATTTAATCCATAGCTGGAGGGAATATGGGGATTCATACCTTTTCCCAAGGATATTAATCCAAATCTGAACATAAACGGAACAACTGGGATTCAAATTTGTGTATTATGATTCTGAAGTTTGACTGCTTATCCACTCCCCTTACAATAATAATAAGAGCCCTTTTATGTTGTAATCTAGAGAAAAAGAAATTGGTTGGAAATAGTTGTATTTATTTTGATTAAGAACTGCAGCCTCAATCAGTTCTTACAGGATTTAGAATGAGAAAATCCATTTAGATATTCATTCACAATATGTCCCATTTTTAATTAAACACATTGATCAGTTAAATAAAATTAAAAAGGAAACATTTAGGGATATGTGTGTATGTATATATAATTTAGTGGTGATACTTACCAAAGGACACTATCGCAGTAGTAGTAAAACTTGGGTTCAGGCATACCATTAAACTTGGAGGCAGAGCAGGAGGTGTAGGCACCCATGTTTTCGAAATAGACCCAATCACCAACTTCAAGAGCTGGCAGTTGGCATTCTGTCAGGATACAATCAATGCCATCACAAGTTGGGCCCCACAGACTACAGCTGTATAAGAGCTCAGAGTCAGACAGGTCCTAAAATAAAAAATCAAAAACAATGAAATGAGCAGAGAGAAACACATGGGTAAAGGTTTTGGTTTGGTTTAGTTTGGGTTTTATGGCATGTCAACCACTGTGGGTCATTCAATGCCAAATCAACTATCAAGTATGAAGATTTTTTGATATCATTTATTTAGATGGTGGAGATCTTCAGATTATTCATTGGTTAAAGATAAGTCAGAAAAAATTCTAGATTCTTGTCATATTGTGTTTTATAATATATTTGCAGCAAACGTCAACATTGATTGTGTAACTCAGAAACATCAAGGTACGGCAAAAAAGGAGAAAAAATTCATAATTTTTGACACCGTAGCTGCATTATGATTGAGCACTTAAATAATGTGCATGGCAAAAATGCCAATTAACATGCAAATAGAAGAAAAACATTCCTAAGTGAACAAAATCAATAAAAATACTTCAACTGCAGGAAGCCTTCGATAAAGATTCGGCCATAACTTCCAAACTATGCGATGCATCACCACAATGAGCCACTCATATTAACCGTCGTCTTTTTTGCACTTTTTTATTTTTCTTCTCAGGGATTGAACAACTAACTAGATTTCTAACATTTACTGTTATTTTAAGGAGTCAAACTAGGAGAATTTTTAGGGTTCTATCTATCCTTCTCAGTGCAATCGTTTGTATCTCACTTGCACTTGGTTCACCAGGGATACTTGCAAAGTATGATTTTAAATTCTTTTTCATAAGCCCAGTTGTTCATACGATGATTGGTATAATTGAAACCTCATTAAGCTTCCAATTTCTCAGTGTTTAAATTTTTGTGATGATAAAAAGGTGGTTTAGGTACCTTTTAGGCCAAAAAGGTGTGAAAATTGAACTGTCCAGGTGTGGGGGGGTGGACAAGAAATTATCTTGATGCAAAAAAAGTATGTGTTGACCTGGTTTAACTATTAATCTAGGCCCATAGAAAATTTGAATGGCAAAGCTTAAAAATGTGGGTGGGCATAGGGAACAAAAATCTGTCACAGACTGACAGACTGCCTTTTATGTAATATACATTTGAGCTGAATTTACATAATCTTATATTATCATTAGGGCTGTGACAATATGCTTTTATTAAATATTCTTGTCACAGCCCTAGTAACTAGGAATGTGAGTAGAATATTCTTTAATAAAAGCATATTGTCACAGCCCTAATTATCATTTTATCAATTCTGTTGTAATCTTTTCAGGGCCCGTTGGTGTTGGTAGCTATCTTACCTGGAATACACTCGGAACCACTTTAGCATGGTCCCACAAGATACAGTTGAAGGAGCCATAAACGCCATCATTTACATAATACATATAATGCGGTTCGTCATTTGCATCTGGCTCTCTGTCTGCTCCTATAAAGAAGGGAAACATTTCAAGTTTAAAATATAAGTGAAAGATTATAGAATAGAATAGTGTGCAGTTGATTTGGGTTGGTTTTTTTAGTTTTTTTTTTATTATTTCTATAAAAAAAAAATTTAATTTAATTAAAACGCGACAGAAAAATCCCTGCAAATTGTGGGTTTTATCAATCAAGACAAATTTAAAAGATGTAAACAATATTTAAGTAAAATTAAATAGATTGGTTTTATGTCAAGAAGAAAATATAAAACCTATTCTTTTAAACTTTGAATTTATTAATGCAGAACCGGAAAACTTTGAAGTATTTATCAGTATTTCAAGTTTAATTGTAAAAAATTATGATGTTCAAATGTAATGAAATTCATCAAAAAGAAGTAACTACTTTTTGCCCAGTGTAATCCCTCCCCCAACAAAAAACAAAAACATGATGTACGGAAAGAGTATATCTTCGGAGCAAGAGTGGACTGAGAGTATTATGAGCCCTTGAGCAGAAAATACAATGAGCCCCTTCCTCCCTATTTTTTACCATTGAATGTGCAGCAGGTGATCTGTGCATATTGGCTTAACTATGTCCAGTAGTCAGCTACGGCCATTAGACACACATTATGATGTGCAGGCAAAGCAGAGTGGCCTGAGCCAGAAGGCATGGATTTGAGTGTATAACAAGGACATTGTTGATAGTTTCATTGGCAGTCAGGTGGGCCTCTTTGCAGTGCCAGGCCCTCAAGCAAGGTCCAATTGACAAATGGCTTAGTCCATGCCTTGCTTCAGAGTAGAGTGAATCGGGTGGACTGAGAGTTCAAATTTAATAAAATATTGTGTGGTATCAATTTTAATCATGGTTTCAAAAAATCAGTTATTTCTAATTTTCATCAGTTAAATTTCCTGGTTCTTAAAAAAAAGAATTTATTGTTATTTAATCCGCAATCTTCTATTTTTAATTTCTGGGACAATCAACTTCAAAATGATTATTTCTCATTTTGAAGTTGAAACCGTATAGATGTACAAATTTGTGTCTAGGTTTTAATTAATCAAATTTTTTTTGGGTGCATAGATATATTTACTGGGTCGAGCACAAACTTAAGTTAGGCACAAGGCCATTTTTTATTGTGTGCATGGGAGGGAGAGTTAGAAATTAATCTGAATACACAAGTGAAATAAAAATAAACTAAATTTACTATTTTGTAAATTGCAAAGATATCTAACCATTTTGTGGAAAATTTACACTGGTAAACATTTTATATTATGTAAAAATTTATTCAAATATCACATAAAAAATAAATTCTTTATAAGTACAATAATTTGATATAATAATCTATATTATGGAAATTATAATCTAATAAATAACTTCATGTTATTTCTATTATGTTGTCCTGATACACAAAGAAAGATTAATCTAAATTCATATATTATTAGAGTTTTGGGCACTTAAAATCAAATGCATTACATATCATTAGATTCATAATCCTTGTTTGGTTCTAATTTTACAAAATAAAAGTTAGTGTCAATTCATCTCTTTAAGAATTGGATGATTAGGATATATATACTTGGTCAAGCACAAACCCAAGTTAGGTACAAAACCAGTTTTATATGCTCAAACTTGGATGATTGAGAATATCACAGAGAAAAAAAATTCTAATTGCTTACCAAGCTCATCCTGGTCCCTACTTTTTACCCTCATTGCAATGACATTAACTCCAAGAGTGAATGCTGAAGAGACAAAATAACGACCAGGCTCTGCAATAATTGTTACCCCACAAGAAGGAGGAAAATGTAAGTCCAAAGACTTATTCACAACATCCGCAATCTAAAATTGGGGAAAAGAAAGAAAAGAAAAAACATTTTCAAAGATTTTTATACAATAAAATGGCCAAGTCACATTTTGGGAAAGGATTAAATAAATTGTTCAACTAAATTTAGATTTGACATCAAATAACAAACCTGTCTTACATTTAATAAGAAAAAGTTTTCCTTGTGTAATATAGGACTTTTGTTCATAACAATATCAATTGATGAATTTCGGATACAAAAAGATTAATTTATTAAAACAAATTAGTTAATAACTTTCATCACTTATTAAGAATTGAGGTTCAGCATTTGGTCCTTTGAAAATGAAAATAAGGTTTGCAATCTTTAATTCTCACACTTCAAAAAGAACACACACACACTTATTTGGCAACAAAAATGGAAAGTGAAAAATAGCTATACTTAGAAAAAGTGAAATTTTTTTGCAAGTTTTTTAAGGCAAATGTATGGACAAGATATAGTGGGTAACTCAAGTGTTTAAACAGATTTTAGTCCGGAAGATTTGCCTCCTAGTGATAGACAATGTTCAGCATTTGATTTTTATCTCCAAAACCTTTTGATCCAATGAATAGCAAATATTCCAAAATTGAAATTTGCTCAAGAGTTAAATACATCAAAAAGTACAATTATTTGTGTCCTATGTTATGATATGGATTTTGCTAGGAGGGTGCAGTCTTCTAAAACATTTTGAAGATAATTATTTTTTTCATTTACAGAGAACCAAAAAGAAAAAGGCCAGAATTTTACGATTTCAAACTTAAATGCTGCACATATATTGCAAATTTACAATTTTCACTAGTTCAACCAAGTTATGTTTGAGAGATTATTGAAAAATATTTAAATAAAAGATTTCTCTTTTGAGGATACAAAAGTCAAAGTATTTGCCTGTATTTTTATCTTCGTTTTTTCAAAGAATCCTAAAATCCTTAACATATATATATATGCTACCCATAAGACACTGGATAAATATACAAGTCATTCAAACCTTTACAGTTTACAGTTATAACAATGAACACCTGACAAATTAAAATCTCCAAAGTTGAGCTGAATTGAGAATTATGTGAAATTATGTGAATAATGTACCAAATGTGTCAACTTGAACAATTGTATCTTCCTTCAAAAGCAGTTATGTCTAAGAGACCAGCTTTGCTATTTGAAGAAGAAAAAAAAATAGTTGCAACAAACTCATGGTTATAAGAAAAGATTGTCAATTTACAAGAAATCTAGTCTTACTACTTAATATCTAGAATATTTGGACTTTTATACTAATTTTCTTTGTTATAAACTCATTTATTTATAAGGAATTTCTGAGATGAGGTTTAATAATTATTTCCAAAGTATGAAAGATGAATTACCTCATCAAAGGTAACCTCTGGAATTTTATGCCCTGGAAATCCACCACCAATATCAAGGAGTGTGAAGTTGAATCCTAGATTTTCACCAATGTTAAAGACGGTACGGGCGTCATTGATGGCCGCTTCAAATGCTCGAGCATCCTGGCAGCCACTACCGACATGGAAGCTGACTCCAACAACATTTAGCCCAAGCTCTTTTGCCTTCTGAAGAAGGCGACCAGCATTTTTAGGCAGGCAACCAAACTTCATGCTAAGTTCACATTGCACCTTGTAGTCGCTGGGAGGTAGGATTCGAATGACCAGCCTAGAGAGAGAAAAAAAACAAAAAGAAAAGATGGGAATGAAATTGACCAAGTTAATTGACAATAAGGTGATGAGTTTAGGAAAAATAAGTTTTATACAAAAAACTTAAGAATCATTCACAAAACTAATATGGTTCGCATTCAGACCAAATATTAACTGCTAAAAGTCAATATGTTAAGAAAAATGTTCTCTCTTCTAAAATGAAAAACTGTATTTAATCATTAAGAATTAGATTGAAAAAAAAAAAACCCAAAAAAAACAGAAGTGAGAAATGAATAAGATATGAATTTAGAAATGAGAAACTAGAAAAAAAAAATGAACTTGAAATTAGGACAAAACAAAAAATTCTAGTTGAGAAAAGAATCTTTAATATCCTTTATTGTAGAATTTGCTTCCTTCCTTCAACCACAAACTATTTGGATGTTGCACAAAACTTATGTCAAAATCCTCAGATTGAGAGGGATATTAATATATAGTTCTGATCTTTGTCCAACCTGATCATATATGGTGACTGCCACTTCTTTACAGAAGACGGCCAACCCTTACATGTGCAAGCGTGAATGGGTCCGCATATGGTTCCACATGGCCCCTCCCGACCTGCATTGCTTTCCGCACACCCTGCAGAATACACTTTCTGGTATGCAGTCCGACCCTTTCTGCAGCCTACCCCGCTGTTGTCTTGCGTGAGTAAATAAACATATATACCAATATACACATACGTAAGACCATGCATAAAAACTCACTAATAACCAATAACCATAAAAACTCATTAATAATGACCCAAAGCATATAAAGCATTTAATACCATAAACATCCCTACAAAAACCAACGGTTATTACCTGGGACATATTTATAAGAAAATGCATATCAGAAATGGCCCTAACCCTCCATAAAACGGACAGAATTTAACTGAATGTCTTTAAACTCCGAAGCGAAATTCTCTTCGAAAGAAAAAAATTAAAAGAGAAAAAAAGAAAGAAAATAAAAATAAACAAAAATTAGAAAAAAAGGATTGTTTTTCTAGAAACTTCTGTTCATGATTTCTTGTTGTCGGTGCAGTGTTGTTGTTCTATGGGAATTCAGGCAGAATGGAATTAACACAAACCTTATGGTATTTTACCAACTAACCAAAAGAAACACTTTTATTCATAAAAGCGAGCGTCACTATCTATCTCTATCTATCTATCTATCTATCTATCTATCTATCTATCTGAGTGTTTGTTTATCTATCTATCTATCTATCTATCTATCTATCTATCTATCTGTCTCTATCTATCTATCTATCTGTCTATCCATCTATCTATCTATCTATCTATCTATCTCTATCTATCTATCAATCTCTATCTATCTATCTATCTATCTATCTATCTATCTATCTATCTATCTGTCTCTATATATCTATCTATCTATCCATCTCTATCTATCTCTATCTATCTGTCTCTATCTATCCCTCCATCTATCTATCTCTATCTATCTATCTATCTCTATCTATCTATCTATCTATCTATCTATCTATCTATCTATCTATCTATCTAT
>JAYKTE010247323.1:0-11887 GCA_036873565.1 Xipholeptos notoides | reverse complement strand
CATATACATATATATATATACATATAGTTAGCACAGAAATCATCAGAATGTTAATTTGAAAAGCTAGAATTAATAGTCTACTTGAAAATATAAAAAAAAGATAATCTATATCTGGATTTTTAAAAAGCTACAATCAATTACAGTGATCAATACTCTATTTTCCACGTGAAAACAAAATCAAAGAAAAGTATTAAGTTCATACTTAGTTAGAAGAAATGTTGAATGAATGAAATTTTGTCCAAAATATAAAATTAAAAAACAATGCTAACAGTAAATATGGTATAAATGGGAAATACGTTTTTATTAGTAATATTGACGGTGTCATACGATAAGTTATTTAACTGGATTACAATAAATTAATGGGGCGAAGAAAAAAATCAAATATGTTTCTGACTTACTTCTTATCTAAATCATGAAACTAACGTTGAAGACTGAAGCTGAATACAAGTTCAAATCCAAGTAAAACCCAGTACATTCACATTCAGCTCCCTCGTGCAGATGAGGCTCGTTAACTCTGGGAGAGTAAATCATCTTGATGTAAAGATAAGGCTGATTTCAAGTAGATGGGTAGAAGAAACCTAGCAACTAAATAAGAGTAACTAATGTAGGTGAAGGACAACACTGATAACAAAAAGTTCAGGAATGTTATGAAGCAAAAAAATGACCTTGTTTCTAACTTTGTTAGATTCTTGACCAAGTATATATTATGAAAATATAACTCTGTCTGTCTTTATGGGAGTTCGTTCCCTATTGACTACGAAACGGCTGGACATATTTTCTTATAATATTATTATAACGAGTATAGTATCTAAAAGAAATATTACAATTAATTTATTTTTTTAAAATCAATATTTCTAAGTTAATGCTAGTCATGTTTGAAATTATAGAGGAATAATAGTATTGTTTCTTATTACTTAGAATAATTAAGCATTAAATTGACATGATTTGTTAATTTGTTGGGCCTTTACGGCATATCAACCATTTTAGTTGGTTGCGACTTAGTATTATTAATAAAAAACAATATGCACTATTAACCCATAGCTGGAGGGAATATGGGAGTTCATGCCTTTCCCAAATATGAACGCAAACGGAACGACTTGGATTTGGACTCGCTTACTACGATTCCAAAATCAATCTGCCTATCCATTGGTCCAAGTCCAGTTCCCCTTTATTGACATGGACAAAAAAAATTACCTATAGATTATGCTTAAATATATATTGAGTGATGAGATATTTTTGATTTCATTTTGTCTTTAAAAATCCCATACTCATAAGTTAAAGGAAATGCCTTTGAATGATTTTTGAAAACGTTATTGTAAATATTGTTGTTTAGTTATTTTCTGACGATTTTTCTTCGAATATTGTTTCATTTGTTATGTTTTAGTTCGTCTATCTTTATGAATAATTCAAAGCATTACCATTGAATATTCATCGGAAATTCCATGTCGCGTTTCTAAGGATTTTTACGTTCTCTTTTTCCATCTCGCCCTTCTTTGTTTTATCAAAGATTCTTTGTTTTTAATTCTAATGAAAAAAAAAAATACATGCAAGAATTGAATAGATTTGAATTTATGTTCATCTACATATTGATGACAAACTGACGGGGGAAATCAATAACATTATCAACCACGAAGTACTGATAAAAATCATAATCATAATAACTTTCTGTGTTGATTATAAATGTTGCATTAATAACTTTATTGAAATAATAATAAAGTAATTATTGCATGAAAAACTGTGAATAGAGAATAATGAGATGATGTAGATATTAATGATAATAATAATAATAATAATAATATTAATAATAATAATAATAGTAGTCCATGACTGGAATGGCGCAGAAGCTACAGAAAATCAGCGGAGAATTGTTGTCACTCTGACTCCAGTAAAAACCACGCATTCCCGGGTGATTGGTGTGAGATCTCAGAATAACAATAAAATACTTATTGTCACTATGTCTCCAGGAGACATCTTTAGGCGTTGGTAGAGTAAGAATTATGTGTGTGAAGTAGACGAGGAAAAGTGAAAACCCTGATAAATGTTGCACCATATGGTATTTGATTTAAAAGGCGTGGAACCTGTACTTATTGTCACTCTGACTTTAGTAAAATCCACACGTTGGTAAGAGAGCAATTACTCAGTAATTGGTGAGAGATATCTAATAATAACGATGATATGATTAATGATGGTGATAAATCAATTATTAAGAAACGCTTGCTGTCACTTTGACCCAATAAAACTCACTGGTTATCGAGTGCGCAAGTATCTCGTGATTGGTGTGAGATCTCAAATAATAATAAAGTGCTGCCGGTGACTAGTGTGAGTATTTAATAAAGGTGCTAAAGAACAACTGAAACATGAAAAGCAGTTACACTGATTAACATATTAGCCGTGAGGACCACTACAAAAGACCCTGAAAGAAGACTACAAGAAATCGCTACAGAAAGAAAAATACACCTCCTATAGTCTACTGTACTCATGAGGACTGCTGATATTGTCAGGAAAGTATTGGAGTGTAAAAACTGAACCCAATAAAATAGAAACAGAACTGAGGAAGAGAGATCAAGAAGAAAAAATAAAACATCGAGGAGAGTTGCTTGCAGTAACCAACTACAATGGATACTGAAGTGCCAGAGAAGACTGATTGTCAACTCTGGCTTCAAAGCACCGCCAGGTGTGCAATAATCTACATACTGCTGATCCCAGATATGAAAGCTGGATATTGTAGGGTGAAACCCCGAAGAAAAGCTGCGCCATACAGTCTTTGACGGGAATGGAGCGGACAATTCTGCTGGAAAATCACGATGGATACGTGCCAGGGGGTGGCATATTGAGAAGATAGAAATAGAAATTAAAGATAAAATTGTGTCAGTTAATCTAACAAATGTTTGAATAATTTGAATTATTGCAGTTTTGTTTAAAAAATTGGTTTTCGTTTATGACGACTGTATATGTATAGGAGTACAGTAATAAAGTGACAGTTTATGACTAACAGCAGCAATCTAAGATTAGATCTTTGATTGTAGATCCATGAAAATTAAATATTTTGAGATATTTTTTGTAATTTTGAAGGTTAAAGATTAATCAAAGGCCAACAGAGGAGGGAAATCTTACGACCGTCCTGGGTGGCAAAATCAGTTGCTACGCTACTGCAGTATTGTAAAAAACCTGATGAGATGCCTCGCCATAGCATTTTTAATATCATTAATCCTCACGAGGGGGTTTGTCACTCTTATTTCAGTGAAAAACACGCGGTACTAACGGCATGCAATTGTGTGGCGTGACTATCTAAGATTGTCATTATTAATTTGGAATACCCGAAACTCTTCATTCAATCGTCAAACTATGTTTAGTCTTATCCCGAGTGTGTTATAGTCAACCGCAGCGACGACTCGAAAAAGCCCAGACGTGACAACATGCCCTTCAGCGACTCTGTCCTTTCGTTATGTTAGCGAATACGGAATCCAAACAAGAAGGAATGAAACAAAACTTGTTTTTAAATGTCATATCAATTATTTAATAATTAATGAATCATTACATTCTGGCAAATTAACAAACTTGTACCAGAACGCACACCGCCGTAGGTGATATCCGTCTCCGTTCATTTCATGCGAAAAAGAGACATATATAGGACAAGGATATACTACCGATGATAATTGGTTGTTCTCGTTTTGCAGGGCAAAACCGCCTACTTTGGGTTTAGAAGACCCTACTAAAGCAACACCTGAAATATATGAATGTAGATCTCTGTGGAACAATGTTAGTATGTTCAACTCCCTACCAAGTGTAAAATTTAGCTTCAAGTATATTGTCAATACAACATTGTAGGATTCAGAATTGTCAAAGTTTTCGGTTTGTTACGTTACAGGGCCTTCTTAGACAGGAGGGATATTCTTCTGTTGCTATACCAAACTGGGAAGGAGGTGCATAACGCGAAACATTGTGAAAGTCTGTTAAGTGAATAATTTTTAGGTACTTACAAACTTTATCTGGTCGGACAAGGTTCTTCTTCTCATCGCGGGTGTTTCTGCTGCCTCTTGTGTTAGTTGAGAGAGTCTTCCATATCAACCCCAAAATGATCCTTACCTTGTGGTCGTCAATTACACAGGTGGCCCTTCTGTTCTCCACATGTTGCCGGTCCTTTTTTTGTCTCTGTTTGATGTTCCGTTGAAGAAGCTAAGATTCAATTTCTCAACAATAACAGAGACGGAAATCTTGGTCACACACTTTATTGCTTCAATGTATGGACTCTCGTCATACATGTCGTGGCAATCAACGTTTATACTGTTGGTTACGTAACGTTCGCAATCACACCGATATCACACAACTTCTTCCGAAAGTCGACGAAACCCACCGACACCCAACCAGTCCTATTTCTCTACCTTCTGACCCCTTAATAATATTACAGTTTTACAAAACCAAAACTGAACTTGGCGTAAATATTTTCGTGTTATCAGATTTGATTTGATGTCGAGAGGTATACTAAAATAAATCATTGTGGATTTAGTGTTGAAGATGTGGAAAACTCTGAAAATATTTCAAGTTATATAATTTGTTGAATCTCATTTCGGATGTTTAAATAAAAAAAAGAAAGGTAAAAAATTGAAGGTCAGGACGAATGGGTTGTCTTGTCACCGGCAAAGGGGAAAAAAAATAATAGCCTGTAAAAGCAGTGAGGAGGATTTTTGGAAAATATTATGTATAAAATTAAAAAAATAAATTCGCAACCTTTCCGAAGCGAAATTTGGTTGCATTAATTATTTCATTATTTCCATCATCAACCCAATTGGATGCTGAAAATTTGACTAACTCTGATCCGAAATCTGACTAATTACAATACATATTTCTACTTACTTAGATGCAGTCAATGTTGGTTTTATTAAAGATTGTGAAGTTGAAATTAAATTCTCACAAATGTGCAGTATCTGTTGTTGGAGAAAAATAGCATGATTTTACGTTTATTATTGGCATTACCTTGACTATTATTATTTTTCCACCTTAAGTATAGATCACAGAATTAAAATTATTGAAAAATAAAGAATGTTGGGCAAGCAGCCTTAAATATCTAAATAATATAAATAATTCTAAAAAAACTACATTATCTTAAAATCTAAACTAATAAAATATAATGTTATTTTTCGAAATCTATTAAGATTAGGTATGATTCTTTCTAAAAGTATTATTCTCCTCATCCATATTTTCTTTCGCACAACGTTTTGAACTAATCAGCCCCTAGTCTTCCTCCGGTATCCTAAATTGACTCATATTGCTTTTAAATCTATGTTTTTATCATTTTTTGATTTTTTTAATTTAGTTGTTTGTTTTGGTTTTATTTTTATATTAATAATTTTTATACACATTTTATATATTTCCTTTTATATTTTTAAAGATATAGAGAAAGATTTTTCTGATAAAGTCAATTTTATCAAAATAATATTATTTCTTGTAAACTTTTTTTCTGATAAATGAGAAGAACATAACAAACATTTAACTAATTGATATGAACTCGAATTGGGACTCGAAAGCAAAACTCAAAACACTGTATAAGATTAAGAGATGTATCGAAGTAAAAAGATGCATAGAAAAGGGTTAGCGTAAGCTAGGCTTTCTAAACAGATGAATATCGCTGAGTGCCCCGTTTTCTGTTTGAGGTCTTGGTTCTTAATTAATATGCAACCCAGAAGAGTCCATAAATTGGTAGGTTACGATCCCATAACACTAACAAATGAACAAATAATAATTAAGCCCTATCTAAAGAAACAAAATAAATGAGACACTTTAAAATTTCTTACTTCGCTTCAATCATTTTTGGCGGGGATCTTTCGATATTGATATCCATTCATCATATAACACCACATGTATATAAAACGATATTTATTAAGGATCCTGAATTAGCAATATTGTCATCATTTTTGGCAGTATCTGTACTCATTTAAATTTAAATTTTAATCATTCATTAGAGGGCATTAAAATTAAACACAAAATACAAAAGGACCGTAATAATCAAATGTGCACAGACTAACCACCGTCGACAATTTTTGTGGGTTACTTACAAGATCAGGCAATTCAAACACGACAAAGAAAACGAAAGAAAGCATCCAAGCTGTGATAACAAATATTCCAGCTTAGGCTACATGAGAAATACAGTTCCCAAATGTTGTGTTTAGAATAGTCCAACGTTATATTCAACACTTTAATGTCATGTGAATCTCCAGCATACCAGTTATGTTATTAAGCTGCGTATACTCCATACCAAATATTTCTTAGCTTTATGGACCTTACCGTACTTGCAAAAAGACCTATATGCAAATCTACTCGCATTTTTGGCAACATTGTTAAAGTAATAAATAATAATTTCTCATACGTAAAACCCTATAAATTAACCAATGGCACTGAGTACAATTTTGATAGCGTTTGAGAGTTGTACCACTTAATTACATTGTCCTTTATAATTTGATGGACTATGGTCTTTTATACCGTGTCTCTATTTTATAAATATTCGCAGACTGTATATATAATTAGGAAGAAATGTTAAGTTTAGTTTGGACTTATTTTTTTGAGAAACAGTCAATGACATTTGGGAAGAAAATAAAACGTTTCTAACATAAAATGTGTTATTACTCGAAAGCAATTAATGAAGCAAACATAATTACGCGAGCCAGAGTCAGTAATTATCTTAATTAAATCAGTTAAAGATCGAAGCCCCCAAACTTTTAAATGACACATGCTGGATACCACTCCTTCACTCACTCACTCACTCAATGACTAGGATGGTTCCATTTAAATAATCACTGAATTGTTGATCGATTTAATTTTATCGATTTTTTAATTGATTTTTGTCTTTGTTTCTTCTTTTTTTCTAAATGTATTTTTATATTTTTACGACTTTTTTATCTTCTGTAATTTTTTCATTAGATTTTATGGCTCTGAATAATAGTAATAATAGTTTATTTCTTTTTTAATTTGTGCGGCGGGTTTGCAAACTCGCTTATTTTGTTTTCAGGCACTTCTTATTCGTTTTTAATTATCTTTTTTTCTTTCAATCAAAAATTCGAAATGTACTTTTTTCCCGTTTTTTAAATCATAGAATTTTAAAAAATAGTTTGTTTTTGCCTTCTATTGTGATTAATTCTTACTAGATGGACCCGAAAAATATTTCCCAGATGCGTACAACTAGTTATAACTCTTTAGTGTCTTTGACATTTAAATTGAGTTATGTTAATAACTTAAAATAAGTATCTGAGTTATAAGGAATGGTTCTTTTTTTTCTGATTTCAGTAGAAAATTGTTATCTAGATAAGCGTATATTTAATACAAAATGACATGAAAATGAACTTTTATCTTAATTTTAACGACATGATTTCAAAGATAACATCTTGGAATAATTCATTCTTAGTCAGTAAGAATATTCAATTTTCATTCATAGTGAAGAAAGGGTGGTATGGTTGTACTGAGCAGTGTACCACAGCTGGGATCTGGAGAGAGTAATGTGATGGTTTTAACCTATGGAGAGAATTGTTCTGTATCGAGATTACAGGACATCCAAAAGGTTGTACGTACCCTTAAGGTTTAATTATTGGTGATAGTACACACCTTGGGGTCGATTATCTATTCCTGCATTCTCGATCAGTCAGGGTGTCCGTTTCACCCTACCCTCGCCTGACTCTGGAAGGTAACTGGAATTTAGATGGAATGCAAAACTCTCCAAAAATACAAGAAGACGCCAAACTTGAGGATCCACGTTTTTATGTCTATTCATGACTGCCCACTCCACTTATGCGCGTGTGCGTGCGCTGCCGACCGCTGACTCTAAAGGGACTTGTGCCCAGTATGGCTTCCCCAACCTGACTGACTTTTGACGGCCTATTCACCCCTTTCTTAACAGAGCTTAACTGACGTCATCCTACAAATATTTTTGGAGCTGCCTCATATTACAATTTAAAATATATTTTCATTCAGAGAAGCTGAAAAATTCCACAGTTTTATTAACTAAGTAACTAACCAACTAACTAACGAAGGTACTTGGTTTATAATACAGAATATATATGTTTTTATTTTTCACTTCTTGATATCTGTCTTAACATGATTCTGTGGCTCCTTCATTCACTGTCTTTCAGTTACTTCTGATAACATAATCTGTGAATCTTCATTTTTCTTAAGAGCTAGGGAACGAGGAATTAAAAGATTTAAAACGTAATGCACGTATCCGAATTGCTTTCGAGGTATTTTGTTAATATTCTTTTGTTGTTCCAAAGCTATGATTCTAATTAGCTTGTGAGAGCTACTGGAGTAGGTTGAAGACAAAACCTATTCCGAAAGCCGTAAAGATACATTTTGGGGGTTATAGCAGACAACTAGCCAAAGCGCGAGGAAACTCTAAAAGAGAAAAAAACCTGCGAACCTGTTGACTAAAGATGGAACTTGTTAAAGACCACAAAAATATGACCTTGGGCTAAATTAGAATTTTGTTGTTAAGTGATAACCAGGGCTGTGCCAATATGCTTTTATAAAATAATATTCAAAGTTTATCAAAAATGATTTTTCTCATCGTTATATATTTTAGAATATGTTCTTTATACTAATACTTTTCGGAAGGTATGCTGATGTTTGAATATTTTCATGAAAAAAAACTATTGATAAACGACATACAGTGGATGCTATACGTATCAGATACGAGGCAAAAAGTGTATTCATTTTTATTATACGAAGACGAAAACAATAAAAAAAAGTGCTATTCTAATGCGTTATTGTATGATAAATACACATCGCGTATCTTTATCATACAAAAATGCTACCTCCGGCAGTTGGCGCTCGGTAAATTATCCAGTTACACTGATTACAAAAGCCAGGAGATGTAAAACTTGCCTAACTTGTGTTAGTGGAATGACCAATGGGTATTTGACTAAATCTGAATATAATGGAATGAGTGAAATTAGAACTGGTATATTGCTATTTCAAACAACAAACCTTCGTCTCTACCAAGCTGCAAAACAAAACTAAAACTATACTGTACTATTCTTGGATATTTTACATTTTCTTTTTTTTTTCATTTTCTCTTTGAAGTCAACTAGAGAACATGCTCAGTTTGTTTAAAGACAAAGAAACAATGGTGGTTGTTATGTTTTTCTTACAAATGGTTTTTGACAGCTTAACATAAATTCAAAATATTTAAAAGGAGTATTGTCCAAACTTACGGCAGGAAATATTTTTTTGTTTTATTTACATTTGTAGATTGAGAGTCGGGGAATCAGAAATAATCTGTGTTTTCTGACAAATTCGATGCATTCTTTGTTTTTTATTGTGCATTCCATTAAGTTTAACCAAGAGTTTCTTATATTGTCAAAATATTTACGAATCTGGATTTTGAAAAGGTACATTCTGCGAAAAAGGGGATTTTTTTTTCTTTTTTGGAAAAGAAAAAAAAGAATATAAAGTAAATAAAAAAGGAAACAAAAAATAAATAAATAAATAAATTAAGGGCGATAGATAGAGGGAAGAATTGAGGGGATTTTTTTAATAAAAAGGGAAAAAAACTACAAAGATAGAAAATATTAATTTAAAAGTAAAGCGAAAATTAAAAGAAAGTGTAATAGAAAAAAAAAGAAGAGAACAGGAGGAAAAAGATAATCGAAAAAAATCTTAGAAAACAATGGGAATAACAAAAAATTTACAAAAGAACAAGAAGTGAGAAAAACAGAAAAATAAGATAAAAAAAATAAGAGGAACATAAACTGAGACGGAAAAGAAAAAGAACGAGTAGAAAAAACAAATGAAAAAGTTAAGTGGGGAAAACGTGAAAGAGAAAGAAAGAAAAAAAGAAAACCCCAAAATAATATATATAAACAGATATACGTACATATAAATTTAGATTATAGTTATTACTAATTATGTACGGCTTTGATCATTCATTCATTCATCTGTACAAGGAAAATTCCTGTAAACTTAATATCTCGTAAGTTCAATTTTTAGAGAATTTTATTTTTATACAAAGAGTTTTGATAACCTTAAAATTTTACCTAATTTTTCTCCATTTTGAATTTAGTCACATTATTATGGCAAGTGTGAGTTCTCACCAAGTAACTGGTGGAGTCAGAGTGACAACAAGTCCTATGAGATTTCCGGCAGGGTCAGCTCCATTCCAGTCAAAAACTTTATGGCGCAACATCACCATGGGTTTTCATCCCTCTGCGTCCACTTCGCCCAGCCACCTTTAACAGAGTCTTCCCACTTGGCAAACATAATTATTATTATTGTTGTTAGTAGTAGTAGTACTAGTAGCAATAACACTAGTAGTAGTAGTAGTAGCAGTATAACCAAAGTTGGCCTGGAATTACTGCTGCAACTTTTTGCTTTGTAATGTACCCCCTCCCCCTTGAATTGATATTCGCAATTCGTATTTCTTTCAATATTATTATTATAAAGAGTGTTTACTTTAAATCATTCCCAAATTAGGATCATTTTTGTTTGATACAAAGATGGCCCTGCATTCAACACTCTTCATTTATACCATTTTCCCTTTATCCGGTTCTTCTTCTTTTAACACTGCTTACACTCCGTTTTTCCTTCCTTACGAGTTAAAAGTCAAAATAATGCAGGTAAAAAAGGACTAAAAATGTTTTAATAGATAAATAAATGATAAAATCTTAATTGTCTGATTTAGTATCATAGATTAATATGATTCATATCTGATAATATCTTGATAACAAATTTAAGGAAAATATTGTTTTTCATGGAACACATGCCAATCTAAGCAGTATTTTAAAAATGGAGTTCATATTAACAAAGCCTTAATCCCAGCCGAATAACAGACAAAAAATATCTATGATAGTGTATCATAACAAAAGCAATCAATCATTTTTGTTGTTTTTTTTTAATTCAGTTATCGTTAATGTTACGAATTCTAGATAAAATCTAACAGTAAGGATATTATAATGTAATTAAAAAGATGACTATCTGAATAATATAATACTAACTATTAAATGTAAATACAGAAGCGACTAAATTAAATATATATCCAAAACACTGAGCATAATCTAAACGAAAAACCAAATGCAAGTAATTAAGCCTCAGATATTAATATGTAATAAAGATTGGTTTATATTTATTTAGGAATTCATTGAGATGAGGCTTACTAATTTAGTGATGTTTTTTATAAGCGGGCTTTTGTCTTCATCTTTTTATAGGTGTTATTAAACTACGTTTCGGCCAACTCATCCTATGGTCTTCGTCAGGTGGTTAACCTCGAACTCGGATAGGAACAGCATTCCCAATAGTCACCGCTACCCATAGCTGTTTACAACAACAATATTGGAAATTAATAAAATTGAAAAAAGTAAATTTAAATCGATTTTTTCCTATTAAGAACAGATTCAAAATTTTGCCATAGGTCTGTGTGTTATACTGAAGCAGTATATAGCCACCCCACTCGACTCATTTTTTCTACCGATGGGACAATAGACTATTTAAAGCAATTCCTCAACACCATACTTTCTAAGTGTATTTAAAATAAAGCCCAAGAATTTCGATTTAAAAAAAAAAAACATAATCAAAATTTTAAAAATAAATAAGAATTAATAATTATGAATTTTAATTTTTGGAAGTTAATCAAAACAAAAAGCCAGAGTGACTCAATCGTCGATCATAAAGTCAAAGAATTATGATAAAACTCATATTTAATATTTTCCAATTCTTTCTCGTGAAAGTCATTTAGTTTGACTTTTATTTTAAATATGCATGTGGGAATAGTTAGATTAAGAGTTATGTATTCTTAAAATATGACCGACATAAAACATTTATTGCAAGTAATATTTTAAAAATCATATGTTATCATCATCATCATCATTATTATTATTATTATTATTATTATTATTATTATTATTATTATTAT
>JAYKTE010247212.1:0-11887 GCA_036873565.1 Xipholeptos notoides | reverse complement strand
ATAGAGACATACACACACACACACACACACACACACACACACACACACACACACACACACTAACATACACACAAACAAACACACATATAAACACATACACACACAAGAACACATAAGCACACAGGCAGCCAAACACCTAAATACACACATACACATAAACACATACACACATGTACATAAGCAACCCCTCCCACACAAACACCCAAATACACACAAACACACACGCTTAATCACATTCATATAAGTACACATACGCACATAAAATCACACACACAAACACCCAAACACACCAACACACAGAAGCCTACATACTCACACGCACATTTAAACACACACGTACTCACAGCGAAACACACACACACACACACTCAAACATCCAAACTCACACATATATGCATTAACATACACGCATACACATAAGCAAACACACATATGCACACAAATCTATCTTCAAAATAACACTAGCGCTATCAAAAAACACATAGAACAACAACATAACAAACTAAAAATAACACCAAAAGAATACAAACAATTATTGATTAACAACACTAAAATGATTGAAAAATACAATAATTTCAATAGACTGACAGTATTGGAAGCTTTACATATGAAAAACAAAACCCCAAAACTGAACAAAATAACTTTTGACAATAGCAACAGAATCTTACATATATTCTAAAAACCGTTTTGAAAGAAACCCAGAATGAAACGTAGAAAGAATGTGAAATTAAATCCATCATAACTACAACAAAATAAACAAAACAGATCAAAACAAGAAAAAAACTGAAATGTAACTGAAAAAATGTCATTCCCCGACGATGGTCAAAGAAGACCAAAAACGTTTGGAAAGAAGTTTGGAAATTATATTAAGACACTCTACCCAGCCACTAAGTCTCTTGTTAGCAAACAAGAAAAAATCGAATTAAAAATATTCAGAAGTAAAATTAAAATTCTTTTTAATGAAACTTGTTTGAATAGATCTATCTTAATACGAATTAAGTAGGTAGTAAGCATCAAAATATATAATTTAATATACAATGAAAATATGTTTAATATTGATTTTTATCGGGAGTTTTTACAAAAATTCAAAAGTATGAAGTGAATAAAAAATTATTTTTAAATGAGGCTTTCCGTCTCTTCATTGTAGAGATGTTTACTTCCACAAGTAATTACTATTCTCGTCGAATGTCTAAAAATTACAATTCGTATTTATATACAACAGCGAAGTTTTTATTTTTCATAATTAAACCCAATTTAAACGTACATTAGTTTATAAATTTAATTAAGTGCAATTAATTTAAACGTACATTAGCTTATAAATTTAATTAAGTGTAAAATTAAAAATAAGTATTGCCATAAATTTTGGAGGGTCCAATTCATCTAGTTCTAAAATTTGTTGAGTATATTTTTAAAATTAAAGTTTAAAACCAGTCAGTGACTTCCAGCGCCCCGCCCCGCTCACCCTGTATACATACTAATTTAACAATGCTAGTATATGATGTTGGTCTAAGTTAAAACTTAAAGGTCAGAACATGAATTTTTTAAAATGTGCTAATTGAATACTATTAATGCTGATCAAGAAAGGATGAGGGATGAGGAGCTTTGTCTTATCGCGCTATTTGAAAAATGAATTGTTCGCGATAATAATTTCCCTGTGTTTCAAAATACAATAAGGATAAAGACGACTTGAATATCCATTGCCGATTAGGGTGTTAAATTACATTTGATATATGGTGGAAATTAAAACAAATACGATTATACAATAAAGACGAATATAAAACAAATTCCAACATTAGATTTATCGTAAAAATTTAACCAACGAATCTAATTTTGATATGGACATTTTTTTCATTGGTATTTCAAGGCGAACAAACAGACCAATCGATACTTATCAAAATATATTGTTATAGATTTTTGAAGTGTCTGATTTAACCCTTTAGACTTTGATTTAGCAAAATTACCAACTCGCCAATCAGAGCCGTTTTATTAGAGGACCATGGAAGGCCAAAATATCGGCTGTATCGTTTTTTTCCCTAGGTTACCAGAGCCGATATATCGGCTCTTTAAGATTTAAAGGGTTAAAAAAGAAGTCAGATTTGTTAAATATTTTAATGACTTTTCTTTCGAAAAAAAGTGAAATGAAATAATGAAGTAAATTGAAATAATTCTACAAGAGTTCCGATGTTAATGTTAATGACAACGAATACGCTTTTAATGTTCTGAATATGCTTCGTCTCCGTTTTGGAAGAAACATCGCTTTCCCTTTTATTTGCATTGTTTAGCTTATCTATAAATACTGTCATGATTATTTTCAAGCAAAATACATTTGTTAAATTAGATCTGACTGGTGGGTATTTCTCATGCTGTGCTCAATTGAATGTTATTGACGGGAGTCTTTTCAAATAGAATAAGAGTTTTATGACAAATGGTTAATGCAGAATGATAATAAGTGATTAACAGAAATAAATCAGAGTTGAAAAATTGGAAAGTGAACCGAGGAGATGATGATGAGTGTGACAGAGAGTATCTATTGTAAAGCAAATATTATTGTAAGAGACAAAATCTTTTGATGATATTTTTATTAAGCTGGTTAAAACTCAACAGAAGAAAGACTCGGGTCAAAAAATAAAATAAAATGAAAAAACCGAAAAAATTGAAACGCAAAGCTTTGTATAACAAATTAAAGAAAAGATCTAACAAAGTTCTACAATAGAAAAAAAACGGTGGATAAGAGAAAGAAAAGCAGAAGTTAAAAGTAATAAAATATATAGAATAATACAAAATAATAAAAACATAGAATAAAAAATAATAGAACAAAAAATAATAAAAGTTATAAAATAGAAGAAAAAATGGTGAATAAAAGCAAGAAAAGAAGAATTAAAGACCAAATTTAAAACCAGTAAAATATATAAAATAATAAAAAGGTAATAAAATATACAAAATAATGAAAAAATAGAATAAAGAATAAAAAATAATAAAAGTTCTAAAACAGAAGAAAAAAATAAGAAGTAAAGACCAAATTTAAAATCAGTAAAATATAAAATAACAAACAATAATAAAATGTATAAAATAATGAAGTAATAGAATAAAGAATAATAAAATAAAAAATAATAAAAGTTCTAAAACAGAAGAAAAATAGTGAATAAAAGCAAGAGAAAAAAAAAAGAAGCAGAGAAGACACCTAACTCAGAAGATAGAGTATTACAAAAACAACAAATAAAAAAGTCTACTTGCGCTTGAAATAGGAAAAAACTTTAAAAGTAGTGTAAAAAAAAATAATGAAAAGAATAACGATAAAAATAATTACAAAATAGGACATGAAAAAAAGTTAAAGTCAAAAGCAAATTTCAGAAATAAAAAATAAATGAGTAATGGCAAATCAGTGTAACCAAAGGGAAAAAAACAACAAAAAACAAGGACAAAAGAAAAGAAAATGGTACAGAAATGAACGATGAGCGTTCATCTCTATCACCACTCTATAACGACTCCATATCCTAACTGTGCTGACATAAACTGTATCGGCTTCGTAAATCTTCAACAGGCACCGGTAAATGTTGACTGATTCATTTTTTTCTCCATGGAGGAATTCATTGACGCATCTCTGATTTTGACGCATGTTGATTGATAGTTGTTGCTCTTTTAGAGTCTCAAACCGTCAATATCTGCATAAGAGAGATGAAACCTTTAAATCGTCAATGCGTAATTTCAGTCCTCATAACAATGCTATTTGCATTCCCCTCTGATCCATTCAGGCCGAATAAAAAATAGAAGGCGTTACTTTTGGAACGTCCCTCGTAGCTAACCTATATTGTATCCAGTATAGTCTTTAGTAATCGAGATCAATCATTTTTCTCTGCTTATTTATTGTCACCGGAAAAATTATCTGATTTTTGGTTGAACAAAATAAACGTTCGTAAATTTTTAATTAAATAACTTCAAGGCAAATTAATTTCACTTTCAAGTTAAAACCAACAAAATTAATTTAATCACCAACCAAAGAAATTTAATAAAATAATTAAATTTGTACTAAATTTCGCTGATTTTATCTGAGGATTATGGAATCTTGATCGTAAGCATAAAAGTGGACATTTTATTATCTCTAGGTCTTCATGTTTAAAAGAATTTTGTGTTAAAAAAAAGCTATAAAATTATAATTCATATCCGGTAATTTTTATTTAGGATTTGCTTTTCTTTTTTTTGAAGTGTCTGATGTCTATGTGTCTAGTGTCTATGTCTCGAATACATTTTGATGCAGATATTTTCATGTTGAAACATGAATAGAAAAAAACACTACGTTATTAGAATAACACAAGATTTTATTTGAGAGCATAGATATATGATATATAAATACTTGGTTAAGCACTAAATCAAGTTAGTCACAAAGCCATCTTGACGTGCTCATCATATTCCCGGGATTTTTGTAATCAATATCGCCCTTCACCTAGATGAGTTACTATCATTGAGTTGATGAGCCTTATCTACCCGGGTTTTTAAAATCAGTGTTATTCTTTCACCGAGACAAGTTACTCCCCTGGGTTAACGAGCTTCATCTGCCTAAGGCAGCTGGAATGGAATGTAATTGGTTTGACTGGGATTTGATTTTTTTTTTTACGGCGTATCAACTTATTAGGCCCATTTAATCCTGAGAACAATAATTTTTGATAAATATTCGGTTCTGTTCACACGCAGTTAAAAAAAAAAAAAATAACACTATATGCACTATCTAATCCATAGCTCGAGGGAATGTGCGGAGTCATGTCTTTCCCAAGGGTGTTAGTCCAATTATGTTCGCAAATGGAACGACTGGCATTCAAACTTGCGTATTACGATTCCACGGTCCGACTGCCTACCTACTTCTCCAAGTGGACGACTGGAATTTTAACTCGTATAATAATAATAATTATAATATATAGCATACATACATATGCTAAGACTTTTATATTTTTCTTTGGTAACTGGTGTTTATTTTCTTTGTTCAACCACATACCAACTGTCAAGAATTATCTAATAAGTCTTTTTATTTTTATTTTACATTATGTTCTGGCCATCAGAAAAAAGTCATTAAAGAAAGACTCGAACAACAGATTGTAGATAGGTAGAGTTATATTGAACAAGAAGGGAATACAAAGTAGAAAGTGAATATAGAGGTAGGGTTTGCTGTGATTTACCGGTACTAGGTTAGATAGTTCATAGTCTCGCGTGGTAACGCTGTATTTTCCCCGAGTACACATAACGGAATCAATAGAATAGGGCCCCATAACAATATATGATTTTCGAAAAAATGTAATTTCATAATAACAATGTAATTTTATAATAACAATCCGATAAGCTGATCATATTTTCAAAATAACGCAATTTTCAGTTCATGATTGATAAGATGCACTGGGATATAAACATTGCTATCAGTTTTCAAATACGTTTTTAAAAATAGAATTAGATATTTGATATCTAAAAGCTGAGTTTGAGAATAAGTAAAGTTTAATGCATCAATCCATCGATCTATCTACACACCCTGATGTATGTATGTATGTATGTATGTATGTATGTATGTATGTATGTATGTATGTATGTATGTATGTATGTCTCTATCTATCTATCTATCTATCTATCTATCTATCTACATACCCACTTATTACTTAAGGAACGACCCTCGTAGATTAGAAAATTAATCATGATGTCAACATTTTTTATGAAAAGAAACTGCTTTATTAATAAAAAGGGAATGTTCAAACAAACCAATACAAAACTATTTTAACTAGAAGTATTGCTCAGCCTTGCTTTGATATTCCTTTTGAGATAATTTTAATCTGTGATTTTGTAATTCCAAGATGTTTTAGTTAAAAAAAACTAGCGTAATATTTTAAAATCCTGAAATTATTTTAGCAAACGAGGGTTATAGCTACACCTCAATGACAACGTAGTCTCCACATAGCGGACACTATGGGCCTGCAACGCTTTTATTTTCAAATTAGAACCTCTGGGGGAAAATGTGTGGCTTTATTGTAATTCTATTTCTTGTAATATCAACAGCAGTTCAAATTTTTTTTAATTCAAAGTCTCAGCTGAAATATATTTCAATGAATTTTCTATTGAAAGGGAACCTCATTGTAATTGTTTGCTTATTTGATCCGAAGGTTATTGCTAATGAGTGTTTAAAAAGTTTTCAACTACCCTGGGATTTCCACGGGTTCCGCTAGTAACTATTAATCTAATTGCTTAGAAATAGGCATACATCAAAACCAAATACAATAACCCAATCTAAAATCAAGAACACAATAGCCATAAATGACTTATAAAATCGAATAAAAATAGTTTTGTTTGAAAATAAATTGTCTGACTTTTCCAATGATACTAAGATTTAATGTTTGGTTCTGAAACATAAAACATAGTAGTAGTTTTGAAGTAATCATATTGATTTGTGTAGCGTCAATGGACCAAAGTTTAGGACATAATCAAAGGGATAATTCGACCTACAAGCCAAACATTTCCTAACCTCAATCAAAGTAACAATGTTTGAGTTAGCATGAGGGTCGTTCAAAAAGCAATGCCTTCTATTTCTTATTCGGAAGGGTTAGGTTTTTATTTTTTATTTTTATAGATAACGCTAATAAACAATTTAGGAGTTTCCATATAGCTCTATTTCATTGTTATTAGAAATCATCAGTGGAACATAACCAGGATTGAACTATCGAACCCTATCTTAGTAGATTAACTTTATCGACTGAGAGTTATTTTGAGATTTCAACTGTGTTAAGGGTCTTCAAAACCGTTTTTATTTATTTACATTTTTTAAATAAAAAACTACAATTTGACAATGTATGTATATATATAATGGAAATAACATTCCGATGGTATCATATATGAATAAACCGTTTTTATCTTTTTAATAAAAAATGTTGTTAGATAATTTGGTAGTTTCCATATAGAGCTATTTAATTATTAGAAATCATCAGTGAAACATAATATATGACTGTATAATATGAACCAATAGACTGATATTTCTATAATCCCATCTTTATAGATAGTACCATGATGCAACTGACTAAGAATTACTGCGCTTTTTAATTTTAAACAAATTGATAGCAATAGTTAGAACTCTCTACTACTACTCTAAAAGTGACCTTCTATGCGTGTCTATCTGACGAACGGTCCCTATCAAACTACTTTGATAATGTTTTGTCTAGAGACTTAAAACTTGATATATAGTATATTCGGAACGGTGAAATAAATTAAATTTAGGTTAGAGCTGGAAAAATAGCTGCTAAGGGGTCAAACGTGAAAAATTGCGTTGTTGGGGGCTTGTAGCGACAACTCTGTTGGGTTGTTAATACAAACACAGTTTATTAAAACAATTTTCGACTTTCAAGGAAGTACGACAGTTTTCTTAGAAATAAAAAAAATCTTGGAATTAGAAAAATCAGAGATCAAAATAAGCACAAAAGGGGCATCAGAGCAAAATCGGTCGCACACACACACATATACACACACCATATAAAATTAGCTAAAACTCCATTCTATTATCTTACAAGTAAGGGATAATTGTAGTAAGATAATAGAATGCAAAGCTAATTTCATATGGTGTGTGTATGTGTGTGTGTGTGTGTGTGCATATGTGTGTGCGTGTGCGACCGAGTGTGTATGTGTATATGTGTGTGCGCTTGTGGGTGTATATGTTGTACATGCGTATATGTTCGGACACCTGAATGTGTGTATAACTTGTATATGTGCGTGTGTAAATGATGATTGTGTAGGTGTGTTTTTGTGTGAGGTGCGCGTATGTGCGTATATTCTGTTCACGTGTATGTTTTTGTACGTGAAACAGTTTGTATTTTGTATGTGTATATTTTGAGTGTGAGTTTATGTTTGTGTGTATATGCGTGCATGTGTACGCATTCTGTGCATGTGTATACGTGCAAAAGTGTGTCCGTGTGTTTGTGTATATTTGCGTAACTTGTGCTTGTGTGCATGTACATGTCATTGTGCGTATGCGTGTGTCTTCGTACATTTAATCAGCCGTAAAACAAATTGAATAATATATATATATATATATATATATATATACAGTATACATATATATATATATATATATATATATATGTTCCATCATTATTTTCCTTGTTTATATTTTACCAAGAAAGCTGCCTCAGGCTAGCCGAAGAAACAAAAAGAAAATGTCTCTTTTTGCATTTTAAAAATCAAGATATCGATGCATTAAAAAAAGCGTCTTTTAATGTATTTACATAGATACATTTTCTTTTTTCTTTTCTTTTCTAAATTTCGTTACCTTTTTGTATATTGATTTCTTATGAAGGTAATTTGTTTCTGACAGGTGCAGAAATCTTATTTCAAACGTCAGTTAATAGTCGTTCGGTTTTACTTCATGGCTCTACTGATGTCTTTAATCAAATCACTATCTTACTGATCATCCTCCAAAAAACGAGTCTTAGTGAATTACCTAAGAATTTAAGATTTCTACAATACATTCGATTTATATTGGAAGAGTAATAAACCTATATTTTACGAAGTCTTGTAATAAAAATGAATATAGTTATACAAAATTTTAGTAATTATGATATAAAAATATTAATAAACTTGCTATTCCAACGAATATGGTTATTTACGAATGTAATTCCAAAAGTAATGCTTCCTATTTTTCATTCTGCCCAGATGGATCAGGGGGTATTGCAAATTGCATTGCTATGATCTTATACATTCATCACCTGAAAGATTAATCTTTCTCTTGCAAATATTGACAGTGTTAAACTATAAGAAAACAACCCCTGTCATGGACGTGCTTTAGAAGTAGAGATGCGTCATTAAATTTCTCCATACAGAAATATTAAACTGATCAACATTCACTGGGCCCCTGAAATGTTTACGAAGCTGATACGCTTGATGTAAGCACAGTTAGGATATGGGTTCGTCGATTTCAGAGTGGCGAAAGAGATGTGAGTGACACAGGGCAGTCCCAACGCAAAAATGGACTGCCTCATTCATCATTGGGAAAATGCAATGAGAATGGTGGTGACTATGTAGAAAAACAAATCCTGAAGCTCAAAAGATCGCTCGTTTTAGTGGTATCACTGCAATCTTCGTAGCTCTTCAACATTTACGAAACACCCTTCGTCAATATCAGATTAGTATTTTCTTCATTAAACACATTAGGAAAAAACTCATCTTTCTAGAAGATAATAAAAGTAACTCATCTACATGAAGGGCAACACTGATTACAAAAAGCCCGGGAATATGATGAGATGATAAGCACGTAAAACTGGCCTTTTGCCTTACTTGATTTGGTGCTCGACTGAGTACATATATATTTTGAAGATAAAGTGCTCCAAACAAGTTATGTTCTAATGGCATCCAAATCCTTAAAGAAGAAAATTGATGAACATAAGAAGCACCATAGTCTGTGGGCCAAAAGATCGATATAACAACGGTTTTTTTTTATTATGTGACCTACATGGATGAATTTTTTAAGAAAATTGGCTCGGCCGTTTCGGAGTTGCTAGGGAACGAACACACAAACACAGACACAGAAACACACATACAGAAAAAGTTATATTTATATATAAGTTTAAATATATACGAGACACATATATATCTAGAAAAAAAATTTACCTGTATATGCACGTGTGTATTTAGCTATGCATGTTTTACATTGCAATAGGTTCTGAGATGCTTTTTTAATAACACATGTGCACAGAAATATAACAGGAAAAGAAGCAGATAAAAGTGCTCGTGTTTATATAGGATTTTTATATGAATTAATCTGTTTTTTTTAATCTTTAATTCACTTCACTATTGATAAATAAATTGCATCTTTGTGTGAAGCAGAAATTCTGTCAAGAATCACGGACCTGAGAGTAGCATTGAAAACACAACACGTTTAACGAAATGCAAGACAATTTACATTAAATATAACTGATTTTTTTGTGTGTAGATGACATTCACTGAACAATCTTTTATTAGTTTTGGTTTAAGCAGGCTCCCTCACTTCGTAGGGCTGAAGTGTTTATTTGTAAAAAGAGTTATATTCAACAGAAACATATTCTCCTTGTGGTAAAGGGAGTTGGGATTTTATTTATGTTTTTGATTTAAGCCAGTTGTTTTATTTACTCGGGTTTATTTTCCTATTTCCCCTGTTTTTTTTTTCAAAACTAGATTAGCTTCTTATTATCGTATTTTCTTTCAAGTAGTCGTCTAGATTTTTTTTATATGTTAAAGTTGCCATTTTTTAAAGCCTTCAGATAGCTCTCAATTTTCTTTTCTTATTTATTTTTTACGAATTTCAATCTTTTAAGGACATTTTATTTTTGTCTTTTTTGCCATCTACTTTATCATTTTGTTTGAACTTTTTCAGCGAAACTATTCTTTATTTCAACTGAAAAACGTGTAAAATAAAGTAAGAAAATAGAAATAAAAATATGAAAAAATGAAGAGAAATCTAGAATAAAAATAAACGTGTAAATATTTCAGGTTACATAAAAACAGATGTAAAACGATAAATGGGGAATTAGAAAAACGAAATGGCCTCGGAAGCGAAATGTCCCCAGAAGAGAAGATGCAGCAATAAAATAAATTAGAAGAAATATAAGAAATGATAAAGAAAGAAAGAAAAAACAAAAAACGAGTAAATAAAAATAAACAGTGGGACAAGCAATAAATAAATAGATAAAATACCTCTAAGAAGATTGAAAAAGTGGAAAGTAAATGTATTGAAAAAATAGAAACTAAAGTAAAAATAATATGAAAATATTTTCATCCAAATACCGTGGAAAAAAAATGTTCGATAAAAACGGTAAATGGAAAAATATACTAACAATTAGATAAAAAAAAAAAAACAGAAAAAGCATGTAAAAATAAAAATGCTTAGAAGATGAAGCAAATTAGTGGCTAAATCAAATAAAAAATAACTTATCTATCAACGATTTGATAAACAACTGATACCAAGAAGGGGGTGGATGAAAAAAGAGTTATATAACAAATTTCAAAGAAAATTAAAAAAATTCCAATAAAAAAGTGCCGCAAGGATGGAGCAGTGGTAAAAGCTTGAACTCTGGAATCGTATTACACTAATTCAAATCCCAGTCAAATCCATTACTTTCACTGTCAGGGTTCTCGTGCAGATGAGGTTCGTTAACTCAGTAGAGTAACTCATCTAGGTGTAAGGATAACACTGATTCCAAAAACCTGGATGGATGAGACCCGTCAACTTAATCTAGGTGACGGGTAACACTGATAACAAAAGCCAGGGATATAATGAGCACATAAAACTGGCCTTCTGCTTAATTTGGGTTTGTTCTCGACCAAGTATATATATCAAATAAAGAAGAACAGTAGAAATATAAATACCATTAACTGAACGCACACACGCTCACACACACACAAACATACACGTATAAAAACACACACACATATTGAAACAGAAAGAGACACACACTCATAGATACACATACACACACTCGCAAACAATTGTGCGCGTACGCAGACGGTGAATCAAACACAAACGCTCATGGACACACACACACACACGGATACTCACAAACAAACATAGATAAACAGACGCACACACAGGAAAATAAACACAAACACACACACACATGTGCGTGCACACGCACACAAAAATCTACTGACACACACACTCAGACATATGCACAAAAAGACACACAGATAAATACAAACACACAAAGTCAAACACACACCTGCCCGTATACACAAAAAAAAATCACAAACACACAGGCATACATACACAGCATCACACACAGACACACACAAATAAACACAGACAGATACAGAGACCCAGACAAGTAAATACTTACACACAGACTTACAGATAGACAAACACACAGAAACACATACACACACGCAGCGAAATTGGAGCAGT
>JAYKTE010247101.1:0-11888 GCA_036873565.1 Xipholeptos notoides | reverse complement strand
GATCCAATCCACATTCTGATCAATCAATTCATCAGAAGTCAAATGTTTCTAATGGACAATTAACAGAAGCCTTTTGAGCAAGTGGAGCCCAGCACTGACCAAACTTATGAAGGATCTCCTTGTTATACACTTTAATACATGCCTTCTGCTTTGGGCCATTCCACTTTGCCTGCATATCATAATATGTATCTCATGGTCATAGCTGCCGGAAATACTTAAACCAATATGCACAGATCACCTGCTGCACAGGCTCTACATGTAGCCTAACTGTAAAGAATGGATGGAGAGGGCCCGTTGTATTTTCTGCCTGGGATCCAATAACTCTCTCAGTCCGCTCCTGCTCTCAACTTAGTTATACTAAAATTTCATCTTACCAATTTCTTCATGTCATTCACTCTAATAAGGCTATATCCATGTTGCAGCCATTGCATGAGTGTTCTGGTCTTGATAGTGTTGAAGTTCACTTGGGACAGTGGATAGGTAGTCAGACTTTGAATCATAAAATACAAGTTCGAATCCTAATTGTTCCATTTGGGAAAGATATGAATCCCCACATTTGTTCCAGTACATGTGGATAAAAAGAACATTTATCAAAATATGGTTGTTCTTGGCAATAAAATGACTTAAAAAGGATGATATGCCATATGACAAAAAGTGTTAAATGGCCATAAAGGTTGACATGCTATTAAAGAAAATTCATCTAACTTAACAATTGAAATGCCTTTAGATAGAAATCTGACTCTTGGCATTAAATGACCATAGAAGTCAATATGTCCTTAATTAATGTAACTTAATCTCCTTAATAATTAAAATTTAAAAATGAAAAAATGAAGTTAAAAACAAAAATGAGTAGAGTTATTCTAATGAAGTAATATCCGAGATGTAACAAGTTTAACATAAACATTTACCTGAAGTCATGCTGGTTCTACTAAATCAAGCAATTACACGTGTTATGTAACAGTCTATTTGTTTTGTGAAATACTTAGAACTACTTACCATCTAATTATTGTTATGGCTTTAAACCAACTTAATTCTTGATAGGGTGTTTTTCTTTGCTTTTTTTTCTATTTATTTATTTTTTTGTTAAATTTATCTTTTTGTTCTTTTTTGGGTGTTGTTGAAAAACTGCCATTTTTATCTTTTTTGCTTTGTATTTTTTTTTCTATTTTTCTTGTTTGTATAATCTCATTTTTAAACTGTAAAAATAAGTTATTTCTGGCATTTAAACAGCAATGAAAGCCACATAAAGTGGTAAAATATTTTTCCATGAACGTACACAGGTGTGAACTGTTGAGTGATTAATGAGTGATCAAGATTCTTTTTTACTTAATTATTTTGTGTATTATCAAGTTTATTTTGTAATTTTTGAGATGATGATTGATGGTTTGTGCTATTTATATTATTCAGAATTTTATTCTCATATTGGCTGTTATAGTCTTTCAGAATCCTTGAGATGAAGCTCGATAATTTGTACTTTTTAGCATTTTTGTCCTCATCTTTATAATTGTTACCATAACAAATTTTCTTCTATACTCCATGGTGCAATGACAATGGCATTGAAATGAGCATTATTTGGAGGTCAAGGTCTCAATATTATCCATTATTTTACTAGCAATATATTTCCAAGAATTAACCCTTCATTAAAAGAGTGGCAGCAGTTTATCCTGTGGGTTGAATAAAGGGTTAAGTTTGAAATTTTGTGAAGACCCCGATTATGACAAGAAGGTTCCTGAGTTCGATCACCTAAAGAAAGCTGAAACTTAAAGGGAACAGTGATGAAGATCAGGAAAAAATAGTTGGCTATTAAATTTTAACTGTTTCATTGAATCTGATCCCTCATCCTCTTCTTAAATGAAAAAGGACAAGGGGTGGTAGGATGTTTCAAAGAAGCAGTGTATATCTTAATCTATGATAGTCTCCTGAGTTAGTTTTTATAGAACTGAGCAAAATATGGAGACTAGTTTATATAGATAGTTAAGATAGAACATAATTTAGAAAAATGCAATGTAAGGAATGGTAAAAAATAAAGTTATTACAATAATGGTAATGATTTAATAATATTACAATAATGGTAATGATTTAATAATATTACAATGTTTAAAGAATGTTAGATTTAAGGCTCTAAAAGATCTGTGCCTGGTGGTTCAAATGTATGTACTGCTCAATTGTTGAGGACATTGGTTTATTAGCTTCAGTTATGACTAAAACTTGGGAATTTTCATGTCAAACTTAGTACTCTAAGAATAGAAATCTAAATAATAATACTCACTCCTCAAAATCAGACCAGCAATACCCATTGTTAATATAACAAAAATGAGAACTGAAGTCTAAATAATAATAACAATCAAACTGTACTCCTAAAATTCAGACAAGCAATACTCACTGTGAATATAACAATAAAATTAAGATTTGAAGTCAATATAATTTTATTATAATAATAACAAAAACTCTTGAATTCACATCAGCAATATCTGTTGTGAACATAACAATAAAGATGAGAATTGAAGTCTAGATAATCCAAATACAAATCACAATAAAAACTCATCTCTAGATTTTAAACATTTTACTTTGTGTCTTTCAGTACAGATGGAATTTGTGTGTTCTTTCATTCCTTTTAAGCTTAGAATTATTGACTTAATTTAGGCACATGTGGTGGATTTTTTTCCCTTGGAGCAAAGGGCAAAGGGCAAAGATCTGTCTGTTCATTGTGATTTAATGTCTATTCTCCCTAACCAGAATGACAACTGCTTCTTTCATTTTCATCTACCATTTAATTCTTAGAGACAGAGAATAAGAATTCTAGAAATTTCTTTGTGAATCAAAAGCATAACTCCTACTTTTACTCTATTTGTTAGAAGTCCTAAGTTTGGCAAGGGGCAGGGAGTGTATTTTTTTTTTTAATTGAGAAAACCAGTTCAAATGAGTTCTGTAGATATTCATGGTACCAACCTAGGCTTTACAACTGTTAGGCTCACATTCAGCCACTCCTCATCTTTGGGTTTGTGTTGACTGCTGGGAATCTAATAATGAAGATGAGGATAGAATATATCTACTTGGTTGAGCACAAACCTAAGTTAGGCATAAGGCTAATTTTACATGCTCATTATATCCCTAGGCTTTTGAAATCAGTATTTCCCTTCATCTAGATGAGTTACTCTCATTGAGTTGATGAGTGTCATCCACCTCGGTTTTTGGAAACAGTGTTATCCTTACACTTAGATGAGTTACTTTCCTGAGTTAATGAGCCTCATCTTCCCGAGACAGCAGAAAGTGAATGTAATGGTTTTGACTGGAATTTAACTCATGTAATATGATTCCATAGTCCAAGTTTGTACCACTGCTCCCCCCTCACTGATAATAGGAGTCTGAATACTATTTGAATAATGATAGAGCTGAAAGGGTTTTACAATTTGCTTATAACATCCTAAAAAGATATTAGTTAAAATTAAAAATAATCAATAAAAAACTTTTTCCCAAATACATGAGCTTTTATTCTCATTTTCAGTTTTACCCTCTGATAAATATGGTCTGGTGATCATGCAAGTGAGAAATTGATTGTCACCAAAAGCCCTGAACATAATCTAATATATAGAGTGTTCCACTAACTTGAACAGGTATTAACATATTTAGTGGACTCCATGTTTACGCTTATCGACTACACATACTCTATCACTGATATTGAGCACTTTAACTATAAATATAAGCAAATTTCCTCTACATATATACATATTCGAACATACTTGATTAAACAAGATGCAATTTTCTTTTCTGATAATTTCATTTTCAAAATTTTTTTTTTTGTCCAGTTAGATATTTGATGTTGCGATGATTTTTTTTGGTTTTTGTTGTTGAGATACAAAGGGAAAAAAAATTCAGAAGTTGTTTTGGTTATTGCTTATTATTAGAAGATCCATTGTCTGAATGTTTGGAGATGATAAAAAAAGGAAATCTAATTGTTTTAATTTTCTTTTTCTTTTTTTCATTTCAGCCCTGAAGCGTAAATTGATGCTTCGGCGTTCTGTCAATGAACTGGTTGACCAAGGCATTTATCCACGTAAGTTTTGATCCAACCATTTTCTGTTCACCTATGGCAGCTTATTTATAGGTACTTTAAAACTACAGAACCCCCTAATCTTTTTTGAAGAAATGTACTATGCATTTTATATATATATATATATACACTAGCTTGTATAACGATTAAAAATAATGGCTTTTATTATCACAAAAGTTGATAAAATAGCCTTATTATTGTTTGGCTACAGTTTCATGAGTTGTTATACAGGTTTCGTTAAAGAGAATTTTAACCCTCTTTTTTAGGATTTTCTTCTCCATTTTTTTTTTTAACAAGGGCCACTGTCTTAAAAATAGGAAAGAAAATCTTAAAAAAGAGAATTAAAAATTTTTTTTAACGAAACCTGTATAGCGAATTTAATTCTGCTTAAATATACCAAATTTGAAATTTCATGATTATACATTCATTATTGTATCTTTTCTAATAATGTGGCCCTTTGATTTTTATGTCTATATATTCTATAAGAATCTTTAAAATTCTTCAGAAATTCTTATGGTCAAGGGGAGATTAAAATAACAACATGACTCTATATTGGAGGAAAATAGTACAGAAATGTTTTATTGCACTATTTTCTTGTGTATATCACTCAATTTTTAATTATGGTGTTGTAGGGAGTGGTTTGTGACCAGTGGCATCTTTAATTAGCATTAAATGACCCATCACAATTGATATGCCATAAAACAAAACAAACAAAACCTGTGGTGTTGGGCTAGGAGACCTGAATTCAGTTGCCTTTGCTGTCCGATTTCGAAGGCACAGAAATTGTTGAACCTTATGTAAAACTTTCATTTGAACTTGTAAAATAATTTTACTGTTTTGGTATAGAGATGCAGGATTTGAAATTTCACCAAGCATGCTGGTGTCTGCATTTGCACGTGTGTGTGTGTGTGTGTGTGTAAGAGAATTCTGTTTCAGTGAAGGAGTGTTACATTCAAAATGCAACACTCTAAAATTGACACTAATGCTCTCTTGCTTACTTTGAATTTGTTCAAATTTATGTTTGTCAGGGAAAAAAAAAAGCTTTCAACTTCACACCCACTTCTTTTTTTTTTTATGTACTCAGCTGTCCTAGGTGGGGCTTGTGGTAATTTAGCAAAAACTGGTTTGAGAAATTAAAGTATTTTCACTCATAACCATGAAAAGAAAATATTTGGCTACAATATCTGGTTGCCCTTTCAGCACACAAACCATCCTGCATCATTAATTCAGAGAAAATGAGATGATGTTTAGGGAAGCGCTCGATCATTCAGTCAGTTTATCAAGGAAGTTCACTTGGGACACTGGACGAGCACTTGGACTTACAAATCATTATACACAAGTTCAAATCCCGTTCATTCTTTTTTAGGCTTATACCCTTGGAAAAAGGCATAAATTTCCCATATTAACTCATGCTATGGATTAAATAGTGTGTCTTGCGTCATGCAGATGATGTGTTGACAAAAAAAAAGGACATTTATCAAAGATGATTGTTTTAGGCATTAAACTGAACGAGAAAAAGTTGTCAAAGAAACCAATTAAACAATCATTTGGATCATCAGATATGATAAGCAGGCCTTTCTCAATTCTTTAAATGAATATTTAGTTCTGAGATCCATTCCAAGAAGAAGAAATCAAGTATCAAGATCAGAAATGGATCAACAGTGCACTAAAATTCTCACTTTAGGAGAGAGGAAATAAAAATGAGTCATTTGAAGAATTTAGAAAAAAATGATTTATCATATTGTCTGTCTGTGTGATGCAGCTGTTCTTCCCCCTCCCCACCCAGCCAACCAACCTTGGCAAGTGAGGTACCAAATGTAAGCCTGTAACTAGTGGAAGGTCCAGATTACAGATTATTTTATTAGGGTTTTTAAAAACTGGGCATTTTATGATTTTTGGACACAATTTAAGTCCAGTTCCTAAATAGTAATAATAATTAAGCTATCTTTAGTCTTTTGGGGTAGTTCCAAAAGTAATGCCACCTATTTTTAAAAGTTATTTTTCAAAAAGTTTAAGAGCTATGAAGAGGAGAGTAGCACCATTAAAACAAGCAACTTTTTCTTCCCTAGAATTAATTTTTACATAGTCACCACCATTCCTAATGCACTTTTACTAGTGATGAATGAGGCAAATACATTTTTGTGTTCAGAGTTCACTTTGTCACTCGCATCTCTGTCGCCACTCTGAAATCAACAAACACAAATTCTAACTGTGCTGACATCAACTGCATCAGCTTCGTAAACGTTCAACTGGCGCCGGTAAATGTTGGTTTGTTCAAGTTTTTCTGCACGGAGGAATTCAATGATGCATCTCTACTTCTAACACATGTTCATGATGGGTTGCTTTCTCATGCTGTCAATGTCTGCAACAAAGAAATGAAAGTTTCAGGTGACGAATGCATAAATTTAGCCATCATAACAATGCAATTTGCAATCCCCTTTGATCCATTCTGGCAGAATTGAAAAATTAGGCAGCATTACTTTGGGAATAACCCTTGTATATAAAGATAATAGGAGGCATTACTTTTGGAATAACCTTCATGTAAAAACAATAGGAGGCATTACTTACACTCGTATATGATAACATGTTGATTATTTTAAATTATTGTAAGTTTTGATTAATAATATCATTATTTAAATTATTCAGACTTCACAATTTTGAACAATATTTGTAGAAGGCAGAAAACCATATCAGTTGAAATTTTGTGAATATAATAACGAAAACAAGAATAAAAGTTTGAAAAATTTAAATAATGATACAAAATGAAAAATTTAATTGGTAATTCTTTTATACATTTTTATTTGTATTATATTCGGTTTTTTTCTTGTAAATATCAAATTTTGTCATAACTCCTTTTTCTTTTTCCTTCTCTATTTCTTGCTCTGTCTTTTCCATTGTACAGCTTTAAAGACTCCCCCTGCATATGCAGAACAAAGGAAGCAGCTGGAACGAGCCAAGGTAAGCGTAACGCTGACCCCTCCTGCATTTTACTGATCTCACTGTGAAAAGAAAGATGAATCATAGCAATAAAATCTTTAAAAAAAAGAAAGAAAACGATTGATTGATTTGGGGTTTTACGGCATATCAAACACTTGGGAATGATTTAATATTTGGAATGGGCGAGTATGGCCAGTATGGTATTTTGTTTATGTTTGTTGGTCTGTTTGATTCTGCCCTTTCTTTCTGTTATACAGTTGGTTTGGTAGCTATTCATTTGTTGGTTATTTTTATTTTGTTTGTTTAATCTAGAGATGTTTGAACAGTTTTGTTTCTTTCAAGTATTGTATAATTTGGTGAGGTTTTGTTTTTTTGAATACTTCGCTGATATTTGTTGCTTTAGAATATTTTCTTTGGATGTTTTTGTACTTTTTACATTCGATTAGTATGTGTTTTTCTGTTATCTGAAAAAAAAAGTTTATTCAATTCTGATTCTTTATTTCTTTTACTTCGACTTTTACCTTACATGAATAATGGCAGTGAGAAATTTACAAGAAAATGCACTTATCTTTCTTGCCATTGTTTATTTATCTTGAAACGAAGAAGAGGAGGAGAATGCATTCAGCTGCAATGAATTTATTATTTAGCGTCATAATTTTACAAATGCTTACTAATGTTGTTTAGCCACTGCTTTGACAACTCAAAAGGTCCTACATCTGTTCCACAAGTGACTCGCATGATGCATATGGCTGCATTGTTTGTCTAGTGGATTTTCGTGCTAAAAAGCAGACTTTGGCTGGCAAAGCAAAGTAGGAATGAATTCAAAGATATTATTAATAGCACCATAACTAATTTCTAGTAGGGCCATTTTTGTTTTGGAAAAACGTGAGCCTAATTTTGGAATATTATAAAATGTAAAAATCTTTAAAAAAGAAATAAATTAGTCCAAATTGTAACAGGTCCAATGAAAATTTTGTTTTAGCAGCAATACACTGATTCCAGGCAAATAACAATGGGAAATATAATAAGAATAATACAAATTCACTTGGAGAGAGATTTATGTCTGTTCAGCAGAAACGTCTGGCAATAATTGAAGATTCTGGTTCTGTTTAGAGGATTTTATAATAGAGTTAATATCTATTCTCCTCTCTGATTGCTGCATCTTCTACGCTCCTAAGTATAAATTAAATGGCTGGAATATTAATAGTCTTACTCCATACTCATTAAAACCCAAAATATTGTAACATTTCCTAACTTATTATTTTTCATTTGAATAAACTAACAAACTTGCTTCTTTACTTTAAGCTCTGCAGTAATGTTAGCTCACCATGCTGCCAAAACAAAAAAGAGGTCGAGAGAGAGAGGAGCTGACTTTCTCAATCATTATGTGGTATCAGTTCTCTCTCTCTGACTGGGGATACGGCTAGCTTGGTTTGAGAGAAGCCTTTGATATATAACACTAAAATATCATAGCATAAACAAAAAAAGAACTTTGTATGTCTATGTGTGAGTTCATTCTCTATGAACTCCGAGATGGCTGAGCTGATTTGCTTTAAAATTCACACAGTTGTACTCTGTATCAGGGAGTGTTTTTAGGTGGTGTTTTAGAATACCCCCGAGATGTATCGAAAATAGATAATCGAAAAAATCAGCTTCTAGCAGCAAGAGCACTGCTATGATTAAGAATAAAACCATGAAAAATTGTGAATATGAACACATAACTATGTCATGGGCCAGTTGTTAGAATATCTGTTTCCCACAACATGGTCTGCAGGTCAAAATTCCACTCAGCATTTCGAATTGCTTCAAAATTATATGTCACTGATGAGATCCAAAAGATCCGGCACTATAAGTTGTGCAAGATTTTGCTTTTAATCATAACATAATAATTTGATTTAAATATATATATATAAATGTATTTTTGGCCATACCTAAAATTTTCTAAGTTGTGTGGGCAATGCCAGGCTATGCTGTTTGCAATTAACTAAATCAAGTATCACCCCTGATAAAGGGCAGATAAGATGAAAAGCAGTAAGATAAAAAGGATAAGGAAAAAAGTTTTCTGCAATAAAAGGAAGAGAGTGACAGATAGTAGGATGATAGAAGGACCTGGGTACATAGTAAGTTGCACTGGACTTTTGAAAACTGAAGAAATTATATACCTCGAAATATAGTCATTGTATACATAACCCAATATTCAGTCTAGATGAACCTGAGTACATAATAGACAGGGCCGGACATTTGAATTCTCAAGAGGAGATTATACACCCTGAAATATGATACTTATAGAATGTGGACAGTCTACCATAGAGTGGTTAAAGAATAGAGATTGCAGTTCTGAGAAGGTCTCTAAGTTTGGCACTAAGGTTCTTGAGTTCAAGTAATATCTGAAGAAGGTCAAAAGGCTTATTGGCTAAAATGTTGTGAAGATAGCACTGAAGATGACTGTAGAAATCCAAATAAATTGAATAAAGATAATATTTATTTCAATATAACCAAGTTTTTTTTTTTGTTTTATTTAGTTTGATTTTTTACCAGTTTTTCATGTAGTCACTACACCTACTATTTACCAAGCAAAATGGACCTGATACCCCATGTTGTTTTTTAAATGTGCCCATTCCAAATATTACCCCGGATTTTAATTGAACTAAATGTGCTTGTTACCACCAGTTAATATTTTTTTACCATAACAATTCAACCTATTACTACTGGGATCTTTTTTTTACTGAACCCCTTGCACTTGTTACTTTTTGTGATCGTTTCAAACTAAAGCCATTCAAACCATTACCACTGATTATTGTTGGAAAAATCCTGAATATAGGCTGTGGGCCCAAAGGTCTTTATCACTCTAAATTTTTCATTCTGTGACCTACACTTAGGGTGGAAGAACAAAAATAGGCAAACGAATGTTAATACTACCCTCAACATCATACTTTTTTCTTTAATTTGCTCATTTTTGAGAATTTAATTTAAATAGCACAATCTTTAATTAAATCATTATTAATACAATAAATATTGCCGAAGTGAATAAAAAGCTGAATTGTAATTGGTTAGATTTTGAAACAAAGTTAGCCAAAATTTCAGCATCTAAGTTATAGATTAAGATTGAAATAATGAATTAATTAATGTAATTAAATTTCACTTAGGAAAAGTTTCAGAAAAAATTCTTATTATTTTATACACAATATTCTTTTTTTTTTTAAATCCCTCCTCTCATCACTTTTACAGGCTAATAGAAATTACTTTTTGTCTGGTGAAGACAGCCTAATATTTTCTCTGAAAGATTTTATAGTTTAGAGTTTGTTTTTTATAGTTTTTTTTTCTTGGGCTTCTTTTGCTTATGGTTATCAGAAAGAATTGTTGGTTTTTATTTGGAACAGACATATTAATGAGCAAATAAGTTAAATAATATTGTTATCATCCACTTGTGTTTTAACTTTGAGGAATCATATTCTATTTTTATTGCCTGTTTGAGAAGGAAACCAAGTTTAGGTGAGCATCTATGTTATGTTTGGAACAAAACTTTCTTTAAAGATACTAATTTTATTTTTAGAAACAAGAATCTTCTCTTTTTTTTTCCTTCTTTAAATTCCCCCACTTCTTCTCTTCCAATCTTTGGTCCATTAACAAAATAGAAGTATATCTTGAGTATGGCATGCCATAATGTACATATTTCTGTGTACAATCTCCATTTAGCCAAATGTTTTTACAAAGAAGAAAAGGTTGCAAATCTTTTTCTTTAAGGTGAGATGAAAGTAAGATAATAATTTTTATTTCAATCCAAACAATACAAATGAAGTATAGATGCCCTTGGGTATGTACTATCACAATGACTTTATTTGGTTCAATATGTGTATTTTACATAGTGTCCATGTCTTTCTCATTGTTGCTTTGTCTGCTCTACACACACTGTTTATCAGCCAATTATGGCTTGATCTTTTATTTGGCTCTTCATAAATTTTACATTTTCAGAAGGTAAATTAAATAGTGCTCAAAAACATTAAAAATGAATCTATTGATAACTAGCACTATTGCTCAGCCTTGCACGGGGTTTTCATTTAACTCCTAAGCAGCTATTCTTCCAACTGAAGGGCAAATCAAAATTTTTGTCACAGGTTGAATACTCTGTATATCAAATTTCAAGTCTCTAGACCAACATTTGCAAAGTAGTTTGGTGGGATCTGTAGTCATGAAACTTTTGAATAGTACTTTCAATAGTAGACTGTACAGTTTTGTTTAAATTGGATCATTCTTTTTAGAAGCTGGTTTTTTTGGATTATTCATTTTTGACTCTATCAATTGAATATAACCTTCTCTGAGAATTTCAGCTTGAGAGCCATACTGTTTCCCTGGCCATTTATTTTTCGACTTTCCTCCTGTAAAATTGTATTTACTTTTTTTAGATGCATCTTGGAGGTAGAGATGATTAGAAGCACATGCTTACAGTTTTTACTTACCCTATATATACCTGTAGCAAAGCCTTGGATCAAGTAAATAAGTGATGACACTCTTTTCAAATGATAAATTACTTCATTGAGACCCTAAAAAAATCTGAGTAAATGATTTTATTAATCTTCTAGAAGTGGTACCTGGTTTTGCCTAGAGAATATATGTGACTGGAAGTAATGCATGGCCTTGATCGGGCACTGGGTCCTTATTACTGGTGTTTAAAAAGAAAGTGCATAAATTAATGTTTTTCTTCAAAATAATCTAGTTATGCCCATGCTCTGTTACTGATATTGGGCACTTTAACTTTTAAAATAGGCAAACTCACTCTACAGATTAATATATATATATATATCTATAATACTAAAACTCTATCAAACTTGTTTGCTTGCTTGCTTTAAAGCCTTGTTTCCAAAGATGACTAATTCGTCATAATAAAACGTCATAACAAAAA
>JAYKTE010246990.1:0-11888 GCA_036873565.1 Xipholeptos notoides | reverse complement strand
AAGTTACAAGTTTGATTATTCAACACTAGAACAGACGAAAAAATCCTCTATGTAAAAAAGCAGCACAAAGCAGATAACAACACTTTCAAGTCAATAAAAACAATGCCAATCAACAATACGCAAATGTCTCTTTGCTTTGTGTTTCCGATTTCTCCTTCTCAAATTCCCAGTTCATCTCAAATATTAGTCACACAAAAACAATCCTTCTCGCTCGCAGACGACATTTTTTCTCCCCCAGCGTCCCTGCCTCGTTTTCGCTCTACGTCCCTTAATTCATGCACCTCACTTCCCCTTTTTTCTCTCTCACTCTTGCCAGAAAAAAGGGAGATTATTTTTTAATTAGACGCACACTCCCCCCTGGTCTCAAGACCACATGTGCGACATGGTGGGCGTGGCCGTCTGACACGATCACTCCTGCGAAGGGGGACCGTTGGGACTTCATCATCGGAACTCTCAGAAGGAGTGTCGGGAATGTCGGCATCAGCATTGGGACTTGCAGTTGAGCCATCAGGCTCCTGGGGCATGGGTCGGATCCACAATTCATCATCGGATGATGACTCACTGCTTTCGCTACTCGTCGACTGGTCAGTATTTAGAGCGGGCTGGACATCCCTTACGTGGCGTGGAGTACCATCGACTAGCACAGCCTGTTCACTGATGATGCCGGTGACACGTCCTTTTCGGAAGCTACTTGTGCATCGGCTATGGGGAGGCTTTACCCAGACGGCATCCCCTACTCGGTACGGCTTTTGAGTTTCCCGTTGATTAGGCGGACGCGTTTCAACGTCCTTGATGCGCGCTTGGTATCGATGGATCGCATTAGCGGGTGCACTCCCGCCAATCGCAGCATCATTGAATGTTGTGTTATATCTGTAAACTGCCTCCGCGATCGTGCACCGTTTTCTAGCCGCGATCCTTTTCACGGTTCGATGGCACCGCTCCGCTATGCCGTTGCAGCTCGGCACGCGCATTGGTATCGGAGCCGGATCCCCCACTCGTCCATAAAACGCCTGAACTCCCTGCTGCAGAAGGCTGTGTCGTTGTCAGTGAGGATCTCCTCCGGTGGCCCCCTCTCGTAGAATACGGACTCAAATTCACGGATGACGCTGGGGAAGTCCTGCCTTACTAATGGGCGCCAGATCGCAAATCTCGTCGGTCCGCAGTCGATTAGCGTGAGGAAGTGTTGGCTGCCGTAGTGAGTTACGTCCATACCCAGTCGGCTCCAAGTTGTGTCCACTCCTAGCTGCCCCTTTCGCCACCTGGCTGGGGCGGGGTCAATTGATTGGCATGTTTGGCACTCCCTGACCACCTCTCTCACCGCACCTTCCTGCACTGAGGGATCGGTTAACTGTACAAAGTAGCACGTTCGTTTCACTCCGGGGTGCCCACTGTCGTGGTGTATTTTCCTAATTTTGTCCGGCGCCTCGACGGTGGCGGCACATAGAAGCGCCGGTTCAGCTTCCCTCTTCATCGCGTCATACCATCTTTGTGGTACCCGAGTGAGTTTATCGGCAAGGTTGCAGTCTGAGGTGACCAGCACAATGTCTACGGATAGGTCGTACTCCGTTAATAGTTTTTTCACGGTTTCTAGCATTCGCCTGATCAGCATTTTTTGTTTTCTTATTTTTATGATGAGAAAGAAAGGAAGAAAAAAGATGTAAATGGTAACCCTTTATTTCATTAACATTCTATATACAGTGCATTCAAAAGTTACAGTGAACCTGTAAAAATCCCAAACAACAAATTGAGAGATCTTGTTTTTGAATAGTCAATTTATTGTGAAGAACAAATTTGTTGAAGATGGTCACCAAGTTCGTAAATTTAAAGGTCAATTGTACATTTCAAAATTTTAAACCTCCAATAAATATCCTTTTGAAGGATAACTTCAATTTTGTAGCAAATGTTGTCATTTTGGTCTTGGAAAGTTTGTGGTTTGTTTTGATAAATTTTGCATTGTCACTTCCACAAGTAAAATTCCCAAATACTTAGATCTATTCTTGGCGGCCAAATTCTTTTGAATGATTTTTTCAGGAAAATCTTATTTAAAAAAAAAAATTAAATAAAATGTTTGCCTAATGTGCAATTATTGCACATCTTACTGAAAATAACCAATCCACCATTCTTCATGAAAGGTGAGACAAATGTGCACATTGACTTTTTGAATGTAATTTATATGGAATAATTATTAAAATTATGTGAATTAGTCATTTCCAAAACAACAAAAAAGGAGTTATATAGATTGTTACTGTTTTCATATATCCCTGAAAATGTCAAAATTTTGACTAACCTGTGATATTTCTGCAAATTGATTCAATTTATAAAGAAAGTTCTTTTGTTGAAACACCTTGACACTTTCGAATCTCTATTTTCTTTTCTCCTTTTTTTCTTTTTTCTACATGTTCATTCTGAAACCTTCATAAGAGGAATTATACAGCATTAGTCCGATATGTGTGAATTTCTTAGTTATCTTTAGGCCTTCATAATAAAATAAACTTTTAATTTTAAACCAGGAGAATAAGTTGCATTTCATTCACTATGTATAACCTTGAGATGCTATTTCTATCAATAATTTGCATTTCTTGGATAAACCTTTATCATCAGCTAAAGGAAATTCCCCCGACTATTTTAAAAATAATATTTTATTCTCCTTGGCTATAACTAGCAAGTTTGATAAAAATGTTTTGTTTCTAACCATATTTGTTTATTGTATAGTGTTGTTGATGCTTATTAAGAAATGGCATGAGAACTTGTCTTTTGGCACTATTTGAAAAATTAATTTTTGACAAGATTGGTTTCAAAATACAAGAGCAAGGACAAGTTAAATCATCATTGCTAATTACCCAACCCACCTAATAAAAAAATAAAATAAAAAAAAGGTCAAAAAAATGTCTAGTTTATACATCTTATAGACTTGGTTATACATGGTGTCCATAAGGTCTCTTTTCACTTTAAAATATTTATCACACTATAAAATAAATGTATATAAGATTTAATACATGTAGGAGACATTTAGATTTTGTCTCATTTAATACACCTTTCTAGAGGTTTTATTTTTTGAATTCTATTTACCTTCATACAATAACTGGGGGATAAATATTAAGACTCAAGACTATTGAGAATGAATATGCACTGAAAAACTCTTTAGTTCATTTTTACTAAGCATAGTGACAATCAATATTATGTGAACTCACAGAAGACAGATTTTGGTTTCAAATTTGTATAAAAATTAACAAAACAAAAAAGATTTTTATTATGTTTTATTATTTCATTTTCAGCAAAAATAATTCACTAAGCCAGAGAATATATGCATTTTGTATTGAAACATAATGGATATAAAAAAAAACAATCATACAATCACATATGCACTACAAAAAATTAATGGAGGCAGGAAAAACAAATATCAACAGAATTTAACCTGTTCCATAATCTTGACTGCCATTCCATACAGAGAATTTTGGTAAGTTTTTGATCGGAAGAGAATAAAATGTAAAAATACAAAATATGTTCCATCAAATTAAATTCTGTATAAACATTACCATAAAAAAAAAAATGGGGTTGAATTCCAATAAATTGTTAAATAGTTAAATTTGTCCTCATATATGGGAAAACTTACATAGTCCGTTAACTGGGTTTGCCCATCACACACTACCAAGAATTATGGCATATAAACCAGCATATATATATATATATAATATTTATATATATATATTATTTACGAAACTACGGTTTTGGACAATGTGTATATATTTAAATGGAATTTAAATTCCAACAGTATTATGAATTCACTGTATTTTTTAATTAATATCAATAATTTGGAAATTTGCATATATATATATATATATATATACATACACACACACATTGTCCAGTTTCGTAAATAATGTAAATAAAAACATGCGATTAGGCTTAACAGCTTGGACCATCTAAAATTAATACAATAAATTATACTTGCGTTTGCGTTAGTGGGCTCATAATTAGAGATGTCGTCTCCGACCATTGAGATCATAGATGGATGTGTCGCACTTATGATTTCTAATAAGAATGAAATAGGCCTATATGCAAATTTCCAAATTATTTATTGATATTAATTAAAAAATAAATACAGTGAATTCATTTATAATACTGTCAGAATTTAAATTCCATTTAAATATATATATATAAAATTTTCAGTGATATTTACAGAGACAATAAACTTCAATGTTTTCTTTTATAACTGTTTTGTCTTTAGTAATTTCTTTTTTTTCAATACTGTTGTTTCTTTTTCTCCTATTCCTTGTTTTTCTATTTCCCTTCTTCATATATCTATACTCAACTCTCAAGTCCTCGGTTATTTGTTAAACCTTTATAAAATACTCTTCAGTGCTTCCTCAGATTTTTGGAATCAATTTTTTTCCCCAAAAAACATCTGACAATATATTCAGTGATAAATAAAGAGAAGTAATTAAAATATTTAAAGGCAAAAAAAAGTTAAAAGAACAAAGGAATTACTTAAAAAAATGTTTTCACTACTTACTCAATTAATGAATTCATTTTATAATGAATTAGTCCCTTCCCCCCCTCCCAAAAAAAAAAGAAAAATGTAGATTATCACTGTAAGTGGAATGTTTTAATATTTGGTCATTTTAATGAAAAAAAATTCAAATCCCTAATTCTTATATTTCTAAATTCTAAACAAAAAATAATTTTCTATTGAAACTTGATGAGTTATCACATAAAAAAGTAACTTGAAAATTTGAATTTTATTTTAAAAACTTTAATTTGTATATTATGATTTTTCTAATGTTTTAAAGACAATGCTTTTGGGTAGATGATGATGCAATTTACTTATCCATTAAAAGATGTTAAAATAGATTCTAGAATCATTCCTGCCAACAATGAAGTATCTGTATTTTTTCTTTAACCCTTTGGACCCTGACTTAGCAAAATTACTAACTAGCCAACCAGAGCCGTTCTTTAAGAGGAGCATGGAGGGCCAAAATATCAGCTGTGTCGTATTTTTCACTATGTCGCCTGGGCCAACATATCAGCTCTTCAGTGTCCAAAGGGTTAATTATTGATGTAATTCAATGAAACTGACACTTTTCTTTAAGTTAATTCAGTTTATATGTTTTTTTTTCTTTAAATAAAAAGATAATTTATTCCTTTTAAACCAATCAAAATTTTATCCAACTTTTAAAAATATAATCTTAAAACATTCTTTAATTTAAAAGAAGCCATCTCATTAGAATGAAAAATCAGTATTTTAATACAGCCACTTTAAAACCTAATTAAATAAGAAAAACAATGTACATAAGACACATTTTTAACAATTTAAAATAATCTAAAATATTGTTTGAATATAACATCATTGAAACACTGTATCATTTATGAATTTTAACATTTCTTTCCTAAATTGAAATTTAGGAAAGAAATGTTCAATTGATCTTGTTAAGAGAAAAAAATAAAAATAAATTATATACATTTTTCATTTACCTATCTTTCCAAAAATGGTATTTTTATGGCAAGTATTATATGAGAAAACATATTCTTTGATTAGCTCAATCCCATTTGTCAAAAATAAATTTTCATAATCCTTGCCTTAAAAGGAATTACTTTAAATAAAAGCTAATTTAAAAAAAAAAACTATTTCATGAAAGTAAAATTTTATTAAAATTAGTTTTGATGATTTTAAGAATTTTCTGTGATTCTTCATCTTTTACACTGGAATACAATTTTTGTGCATACCTAGGAGAGTTATGGGGTTTACAATCCAGATCATTTTACAAATCATATCTAAAATAATACAAAATATTGTTTCAGCACAAGGAGTCATATTCCAATGTAGTTGGGAATGATATATCCCAAGATAATTAATATGCATATCAGAGGAACTAAAAAAATAACTAACAAAAAAACAGTCTTTTAATTTGGAGCTATAGCAATATATAAAATTACACCTGAAAAAGCATTACACCTGCAACATTGTGAAAAATATAAACCAAGATGATGACAAAAGATTGATAAAGGAAACAAAAGATGTAAATAGGAACAATTATACAGTTGAAAAATTATTTTCTTTAACTTAGTTTGGTAATTTTGAGTTTGCATAAATGTTTAATGGGAAAACTCAGCAATAAGAGGTTAAGATATTAATGTCAAAATTATTAGAGAAAAATTAATATCTTTTAGTATAAAGTGGTATTCGTAAAGTTTATATCAAAATGAATTTTTAATAAATATTTTTATACAAAGTGGCCATGTTGCAGCCAGATGTAATTGACTATTTTATTTGAAAAAAGAGTAAAATTTTGTACATTCTTGCAATAAAAACACAAGAACATCATAAAAGTTCCCCTAAACATGACAGAACTGTTATCATTATCACAAACACCATTTACATACAAAAATTAGCAAGCAGGAATTGAAAATGCATATGAAATTGCACAAAGGTAGTTCCAAAAGTAATGCCTCTTTATTTTATTTTTGCCTGAATGGATCAGACGAGATTGCAAATTGTATTGTTATGAGGACTGAACTTATGCATTCATGACCTGAAAGTTTCATCTCTTTGTTGAAGATATTGATGGTGTGAGACCCTAAGAAAGCGACCCTTGTCATGGACATGCGTCAGAAGTAGACGTGCGTCATTGAATTCCTGCAGGCAGAAAAAATTAAACTGATCAACATTCACCAGCGCCTGTTGAATGCTAACAAAACAAATGCAGTGATGGTAGCACAGTTAGAAGTTGGGTTTCAAGGGGGCGACAAAAATATCAGTGACAATAGCTCTTCAGACATGAAAATGGACCACCTTGTTCTTCACTGGCAAAAGTGCATTGAGTATAATGGCGACTATGTAGAAAAATTAATTCTGGAGGTCATTCTTTACAATGGTATCACTCCTGTCTTCATAGCCCTTCAACTTTAAAAAAAATCTTAAGAAATAGATGGCATTGCTATTCGAATAACTCTTGTAAATAAAATATATAAAAAAAAAGAAACATTTTTTTACCCTTGGGCATTTTCAGTAAATTTTGTTTATAACAATTTAAGAAAATTACACCTATATAGTTAAGTTAAATAAGCAAATAAAAACTTTTATAATAATCTTTTGTTTAAACAACTGATTGAACTAGCATAGTGATTATCATGGATGAACAGAGAATCAAACCTTACCAAATAAAACACAACCTGTGGTTCAAATAAATATTTTTTATTTTGGTATTCACTTTGGAAATGCTTTTATAAAAGTAGAGATTTAAATTTTCTATTCAAAAGCATTGGAATAATGGAAACTGCTGAATGGCTAAGAATGCTAATCATATTTACAATTTCCAAATTTTTACAATTGTTGGTTTAAACGAAAGATTATATATATATTAATATGATAATGTGTTATTTTGTGTGTCATGCTTACATCAAAAGCAATGAGTTTACCTCCCTTGAATGGCACGCTTTATCTATTAAAAATCATTAAAATCATTTTCATCATATTATATATAAGAATGTTTTTTAATCAAAGCTCTAAAAAGATTTCTAAGAAAATAATTTGCAGTTTTTAACTATTTCTCAGGATTTATTTAAATTTAAGAATGTTAAATTTACTTTCTGATATTTCAACTACTGTGGAAATTTCACAGGTTTTGCTAGTTGTTAATATTAGTTATCATTATTCCCATTTCTAAGCAATTAGTTTTCAGTTTTGAACTATTTCTCAGGATTTGTTTAAATTTAAGAATGTTAAATTTACTTTCTGATATTTCAACTACTGTGGAATTTCCACAGGTTCTGCTTGTAATTCATTAATTAAATCTTTACATGTTTAATTTTCTAGGTGTTATACGCTTAAATTATTTTTTAAGTGTGCCAATGCAGTTTATGATAATAATTATTCTGTAATGTTCTGGGAAGTGTTGTACAATGTACTTGGATTTTTATTGCAAGACTTTTTTTTAACATAAAATTTTACAGACAGCTTACAGTTATCTGTTTGTATTAGGGCCATTTGTTGATTAAATTTGTGAATTTTTGTGCTAACAATATCTTATGCATGATCTTATTCATTTAAAATAAATTACAAATTCTAGGCAACCCTGTGATCATTTCAAATAAACTCTTTTCTTGCTCAGTTTTCTATATTAGACACTAACCTTAGTGCAAGAAAAAGGTGCATAGTGTAGGAATCCAGTATGAATGATTAAAATATTAATGATGTAGTTTAGCTGATTGGTAAAAATGAAGATGGGCAAATTTCATGTGATCAGTTCCATATTCTTAAATTGGAAGATACAAAAGAATTGGGTGTACAATAACCAAATCACAAATCTTTTGGCAAATTACTATACTGCATTATTTTAAGGAAATTTCAACAGTTGAAAAATATGAGGTCATCTCTGGTAATTTAAATTTTACATAAAAATAATTGTTTCTATTTTAAATCTATATATTAATACGATAATGTGTGTGTTATTTTGTGTATCATGCTTACATCAAAAGCAATGACCTTACCTTCCTATAAAGTCACTTCTTATCTTTTAAAAATCATTGAAAACATTTCCTTTCCAAAAATTTTCAAAACAAAAAAATTAATGTTTACAGTTGTAAATTGGCTACACAGGTTCTGCTAGTTAAAAATTATTATGTATATTTTGAAAAAGTAAAACTAGTTTTTATTTTAGAAATTGAATAATGAAATTAAAAAAATTTGATTATAATAAGTGAAAAAAGCCAAGACTATTATTTTGATTTGAATGGGTTTTTCTTGGTAACAGATTTTCTAGTCAAAATTTCTCATTGAACAGAGTTTAAAAAGAACTAACAACTGAACCAAATAAAGAAACTACCAGGGTTGGCCTTAAACTTTTGAACCATAATGTGTTTAAATGTGTATAGTTGGGAATAAAAGCTTTTTTTATAGATTTATATTCTAAATATTTCAAATATATTTCTCTTCATATTTTCTCCATTTTAAAAATCTTTAGTTAATATTAAATTCTTAAAATTGTATCGGCTTTATGGTGAACACTCTATTTAAGATCCATGTTATTTTCCCATGGGTAAAATAAGTTTAAAAAAATCATTTTTTACATACTTCTAACTGATATCACTTGGTCTAACTTTTAAAAGAGAAACTTGGTATTTCTCCAAATAAGCATTAACATAAAAAAGTGGAAAAAAATAGAAGAACCAATTATTAAAGTCAGCTTCTAAAATCTTTGCAGTTAAAAAGGAAGAAGAAAGGCCAATCATTCAAGTCGGGTTATAAAATCTTCGTAGATTACAATAACAAATATTTATAAATATTCTAAAATCGATTTAAGAGCATTGCTTGATATATTTCTTATTCTAGTTATTCAGACTTCTACTTCCATCGCCATTATTATCTTTGCAATGTTTTGGCCAATGTACCCTTCAGCCTTCATCTTGTAATACATGAACCTAGGAAAATTCATGCCAAACTCGCAAGCTTTTTTTGAAACTGGGAAGTTAACCCTTTATTTATTTGAGACTGTTCACTTTCCGAAAGCAATGTAAGGTAATTATATCCGTCTATATTTGGTGTTCTTCAGTTATTTTTGCATACAATCAGGATTGAAGTGATTAACTCCAGATAAATGTCATTTAGAATTTATATAAACTAAGAACTAGAACCATCACAGCAATCAAGTACCTGATTTGTTTGTTTGTGTTTTACGGCATATCAACCTTTTTAGGTCATTTAATGCCGAGAACAATCATTTTTGGTTAACGTCAATTTTTGTCCACACTTAGATTTTTTGAATATCACAATATGTACTATTTAACCCATAACATAAGAATGTAGGGATTCATACCTTTCCCAAGGGTATTAGTCCAAATATGAATGCAAATGCAATGACTAGGATTCAATCTTGCATCCTACGATTCCAAAGTCTGACTGTCTATCCACTGGCTCAAGTCGACTTCCCCCTGATTTGTGATCCATAGACAAAAACAAACTCTCTTACGAGAAAAGTATGACTGGCAATAACACTACTCATTATAATCCATTTGGGGACCACAGCAACGTGCATTCAACCCTTTCTTCTTCTTAATGCTGTAATAGTTACTAACAGTTGCAGCTCTCTTCCAACTCTCAATAAATAATTCCCACCTATTCTTCTCAATGGAGTCTTCGCCTTACTATACTAAAATGTTCTGAGTTGTATGAAAAACAATGGTCTATGCTGATAATAAATATATAAGAATAATGACTAATTCTATAAAGGGTTAGAGCTAAGGTTAGACCACATCCACCACACTTTTAGTTAGGGAGGAGGTGAGATATAGTTTCAGTTTTTATCGTTTTACACAAACACACAGCTTTCATCCATCTTGCTTTTGAGGTATTAGAAAAATTGGCTTCTTTTTTTTCATAATTTTTACAGCAAGCTTTATCAGGAGAAGTACCAAAATTTTTTTATAAATTAAAAAAAAAAAAAAGTGAGTAAAAAAAAATATTTTGCATAGAACAACCCAGCCAAGAATTCCAGGAACAGTGAGTGCTCCATGATTATTGCAGTTCTTCCACAGGCGACGGCTCAGGAAATGCACTTCCGAACTGCATGGTGTGAGACTTGATGTGCTTGTGGAAGTTGCTGCTATGAGAAAAGTCTTTACTGCATAAATCACAGTGAAAGGGTTTCTCACCTGTATGTATCCTCAGGTGGGTTTGTAGCATGCTGCTTTGGCTGAAGACCTTATCACAAAGATCACAACGGAATGGTTTCTCCCCAGTGTGTGTTCGCAAATGGACTTTAAGGTTGCCATTAAGGGCAAAACCTTTTTTACAAACTTTACAAGAATAAGGACGTTCTTTTGTGTGGGTGCGCGTGTGTGCCTTAAGATTACCGTTTGAATAGAAGTCCTTACCGCAGACTCCACAACGAAAGCCTTTCTCACCCGTGTGTGTCATTATATGGACTTTGAGGTTGCTTTTTGATGCAAAATCCTTATCGCAGATATCACAATGGAATGATTTTTCTCCCGTGTGTGTTCGAATGTGTACCTTAAGGTGACATTTCTCAGCAAAGTCTCGCCCGCAAATACCGCAATTGTGCGGTTTCTCTCGAGTGTGTGTGCGGCCATGAACCTTCAGATTATCAGATGAATGAAAACTCTTCCCACAAAGATTACAGGTGAACGGCTTCTCTCCAGTGTGCACTCTCATGTGGCGCTTCAGGTTACCATTGACAGAAAAATCCTTACCACAAATGCCACAACTGAAAGGCCGCTCCTGGGTATGTGTTCTTATGTGTGTAGTTAGACTACTTGAAAAACTGAAAACTTTGTCGCACACTTCACATCGATAGGGTTTCTCTCCGGTGTGAATTCGCATATGCTCTTTAAGGTGTCCACTAACTGTGAAATCTCTTGAACATACCTCACATCGATGAGTCTTTCGTCTTGGGTAGACTTTCCGGCAGGAGTTAATAGGTTTTTCCTTATTAACAGTGGTTTTTTCTTCACTTGATTGCAACATTATTATTTTTTTTTTTTCAAGTGTGTGAGAGTATATTATAGAGACAGACGGAGAAATAGAATCAACAACTTTGATTAAAAGGGAAAAAGAGATCTATGAAGCTTCTTAACATGAATTGAAATTTATGATTAGGAATAAAAGATACCTTATGTGTATATGTAATAAAATGTTTAATTTATATATAAATCATAAAACTGGAGTAAAAAAAATGTATATATATATATATGTATATTGAAAATGATCGATTTGAAGATTTGGGATTTTTAAAATACATATATGTATTATAAAGTTAAAATTTTATCAAAGAGAAAATATATAAATTAAATGTATAGTAGAAAACTTTCTGAAAAACTAAATATTTACTCGAGATTATACATATATATATAAACTGTATACCTCTCTCTCTCAA
>JAYKTE010246879.1:0-11890 GCA_036873565.1 Xipholeptos notoides | reverse complement strand
TAACCGTTACCTACCCATCTATGGACTCTTCTGGATTCCATATTAATCGAGGGCCAACCATGTACTCTCGAGGATATTGGATACTCACCGATATTCGACGGATTAGTAAGCCTAGCTTATGCCAACATTTTTCTTTGTATCTTTTTACTTAAATCTGTTAATCTTATACTGTGATCCCAATTTTGGTCCACATCATTATTATAAGAGAAGTAGCCTTAAACTGGACTGAAAAGGTGACATGAAAAAATTTGATAATAACCAGTCAACTTCTGTTTTTGTTTTCTCTCTCAAAAGGTTAGATGCATAGGGTGGTTCTATATACTGTCATTTAGTTTTACTCCTCCAGCCGATTGAGATGCTGTCAGACATGGTGAACAAAGAGTGTGGTGTTATTGTTTTGACCTGTTATCTAATTGCTACATCTGGTTTCAGTCATCCTCTCTGGTTGATTCCCTAATAAAAATCCCAGCATAAACACAAAACCTCTTTTGATCTTTATTTAACATGTGATGGCTTATGCATTCAAAAACAAAAAAAGATAGAATTTCTACAGCCTAACATTAGGAAAGCTATTTGATTTTGATCTAACATTCTGATAATTTCTGCACTTCAAAGGGTCTTTATTTTCTATTAGAGTCATTGCCGGGACTTTCTCAAGCATTGCATTAATGCTCTTTTCATGCCGTGTTTGTTGTAATTCCAAGATTCTTTTCTTTCTAAGAAAACTGCCATAATTTTTTGAAGACTGAAAACTATTTTAATAAACTGCAGCTATATTGACACCCTAATGAACAATGTAGCCCCCCAAAAGTGGACACTAAATCTAATTTGTCCGGTTTGATCCCTAAGCTGCTATTTTTTTTTTTTTTTCTTTGGCTCAAAACCAAATAGAACTTGTCTGACAAGTTTGAATACCTCATGTATCAAATTTTAAGTCTCTAGACCAAAATGGCAATGTAGTTTAATAGACCATTCCTCAGACTGACACACAAGATCACTTTTATATTTATATCTATATATATATATATATATATATATATATATCGCGTCAAGTATGTAGACCCAGAATTAGTAGGTTAGTTTGGTGGAGACTGTTCTACACTCACATTCTCACTTTTATATGTATGCAGTTAAAATAAGATTAAATAAAGACATGCTTTCAGAATCCATAGTTTTGGTCTGAAATCAATAATGTAGGTATGATTTAATTATCATTTGAGATATGGGGTATTCAGACCTATGAAAGAAATTCGATTTGGTTTTTAACTGAGAAAATAGCTGCTAAGAGGTCAGACTTGAAAAATTGGATTGATGCAGACCTGTAGGATTTGCCATTTGAGGTCTATGTTGGTCATTGGGATGTCAATATAACTGCAGTTTACTAAAATGATTTTCTGTTTTCAAAAAACCACATCAGTTTTCTTGGAATTACAAAAACCATAGATCCAAATGAGTACAAAAGGAGTATCAAAGCTACCCCCGAGCAAGGTTGGGCAATATTTCTAGTATATTTCCCATTGCAGTTGCCAAATATAAGGTTTTTATTTAAGTCAGGAAAGACAAGGGAGTCATTTTTTATTCTCTAGAATTACCTCCTATAAATAGACTGGATGAGATTTGAATGAAGTTCTTGTAAAAAAATTAATTGCATTCTAAGATTTACAAGAAGAATGAACAGAGGATTGGTTCATCCTAATAAGAATTTCCTTTTAAGGAGGAAAAGCGAGCCATTTAATGTGAGACTGATGCCAATCCTTAAACAAGAAAAACAAGTTTTCTTAAAGAGAGAAAAAGAAAATAAATCCATCTTTTATTAGAAAAAAGTGTTAAAGAGACTCATTAATTTTATAGTGAAAGTAGCTTGAAAACTGCAGTACCCAGGTGGAACATGATTTTTAACTTATTTTTTGCATTGAAATGAATAATCTCTAAGGCTCCTATCTTGTCCAACATGCAGTTAACTCATACTAGAGTGCATGGAAGAATTTAATGATGCCTCTCTGCTTCTGACACACTTCCATGGTAGGTAGGGCCGTGTTTAGTGCCCCCGCTATTGTGGAGGGCTGCAAGGCCCTGGGATGTCAGCTGCTGGCTATAGAGTTTGAGTATAGACAACTTCAAAGGGATTTAAATGGCTATAACAATAGCTGAGAAATACCAAAAAGTAGCTAAAAGTTGTGAAAACGTCAGCTTCAAAATACCAATTCTTCGATTTCTCCATTTTTTTCATGATTACAGAATATTTTCATTCATCCAAGAGCATGTTATTTTGTTTAAAGTACCATTTATTGTGGGTTCAGTATGTTGGAGAGGGAGTGCACAAGTTGACTTGTGTGGGTAGGTGCTGCAGTGCGCATTCTGTGGGAGGACCGCAGTGTTCCTAAGCACAGCACTGATGGTAGGGGTTGCTTTCTTAGAGTCCCACACCATTATTATCTGCAACAGAGAGATGAAACTTTCGAGTAATGAATGCAATTGGCAATCCCCTCTAAACCATTCAGCCAGAATTTAAAAAAAAAAAAAAAAAAAAAGGAAGAATTACTTTTGGAACAACCCTCATATTTTATAGAAAAAAAATTTATCTAAGGTCAAGAAATATATTTTAATATGATTGAGGAATGTAGCCGCCATGTATGTTGTCAGAAATCTTTCTCACTTGAAGGAAGCTGTAAGAGATTGCTGAAAAGATAAAGAAATAGTTTTAAAAAGAGGGAAAAAAATAATGGTTGACATATTTCTAATGTTATAAACTTTCTAACCTGCTGTCAAGAATGAAGAAAAGAAATTTAAAATTGTTACCTCAACATTCCCTCGTCTTTTGTTTACTTTTACTTCTGAACAAAGAATACATTCCTCTATTGACTTTGCAAAACAATAAAATCTTAACTTGTTCATAATAGAATCCCTGTTTTGCTAACATGTATTATTCTTTTCTAATTTGGAATCTGTTTTAACAACTAAAATGTGTTAGTTTAGTTTATTTTGAGGTTTGGGAATGGATAAATCTGTTTTAGTAAAATAAATTTGCAGAGAACATTATTAATGGCATCTGAATTTGAAGCTTTGGTTACAGTTTGGAGGTTCTTGATTTTAATCCTCTGAAGAAGGCCGAATAGTTCATTAGCCGAAACATTGTGAACATAAGGATAATAAAAAGGAGAACATCAGTTCAAAAACTCTATATACAAATTTATTCATTTGTGTTCTTTGTTTGATTTGTGAAAAAATAGTTTTTAAGGTAATTTATGACTTTTTTTTTTTTTTATGAACTACTGACATCACTTCCTATGTTTGAGCAGCATAGGGAAAGTCTACTTGGGTTAGTGGATAGGCAATCAGACACTGGAATTGTAATACGCGAGTTTGAATCCCAGTCATTACGTTTGCATTCATATGAGTACAATTACCGTTGCGAAAGGTATGAATATCCAAATTCCCTCCAGCTATGGGTTAAATAGTTCATATTGTGTTATTCAAAAAACTAAGTTTGGAAAAAAATGATTGTTGTTGGCATTAAATGACCTAAAATGGTTGATATGCCGTAAAACACAAGCAAACTAGCAGCATAGCCTAGGGTTGCCTGCACACACACACATGAAGTTCTATTTATATATAAGTTTTTATATCTAACTCCTTAACTGTTTAAATCTTATTCTCTAAATATGAATTAATATTGAATGAAACATTAATTTTGTCAATACTAGAAAGTTGTTTTATATCAGTAGTATTTTTTTCTTTGTAAAAGAATAACACTTTTTGCTATGGAGACTCCTGTACTGGTTACATCATTAGCAGGACTCTAGATCGCAATGGTACTCCATAGTAGATACATACCATGTTAATGCAGATTCATGCAATGTTCAGAAATCTCTAATGGTTTATGTTAATTCTCAAAGCAAGACTATTTTTTTTGTTTTTTTAAGTTCTCAAGGTAAATTGGCTTTTCACAGTTGAATATGATAGTTCTATGTAGATATATTCTCTATCTGTTTCCCACAGCAAGAAAGTTTAGACGTCATTAATGATTATTGTTGTATTCAAAATATTTGTAACTATTCTAGATAGATAGTTAAGTTTTTATACCTTTATTCTGAGTGATATTAGCTTTGTTAGTTTAAAATTTATGAAAGCCGAGAAAGTACATTTTCACTTCATACATTAAATGAAAAATAATGTACCATTGTAGGGGTTAACAGATTTTATTTTAAAGATGTTGATTTAAATTACAGGGAGGTTTTTTTGTGTTTTTTTAAAGGTGCAAGGATTTAAAAATTTCTTTCTTTAACAACCACCCAAAGTTGATTTATAGTTGGTTATAAAAAAAATTTTGATTTGGATTGGTTTCACTTGCGCATTCCATCTAGTCAGTTGCTCCATTATTCCTTCTCTGTGTTTCTCTGGCAGGTCTTGGCTGGAATACGAAAGTTCTTCAGAGAATACACAATGTAGGAATTTGTGAATCACATTTTTATTTTCTTTGGCGACTCGTTGCACTCCCAACTCCAAAACTTGCACACACTCCTACCACTCCTTGCAACTGCCTCACTGGCTTGACTGACCGGCTGTACCCCACACACCAACTAACTTTTTTACCTATCCCTATTTACTGGGATTCACAAACTTTAACGAAGTTCTAAGTGACATTTAATCCTTAAATTTGATTGACAGATTTAAAAACTGGTGAAGCAACAACCATGAGAGATGAGGACAACAGTCCGCAAAGAAATTAAAACATAGATCAAGAAGCCTCATCTCAAAGAATTCCTAAATAAATACAATTACACTATGAAAGATGAGGACAACAGTCCACAAAGAAATTAATACATCATGAGTTAACAAACCAATTATTAATACATGATTGGTTAGCAAACCAATTATTAATTCATATAGTGATGCTATAGTTTTTCAATATTCCCACTCTGTCAGTTGAAAAGAGATTTAGTTTTCTAGATCACTATTAACATTGTTGCTCTTTGTTTATGATGTTTCAATCACGAATCATGTTTATATTTTGATTTCAAAGCAAAAACATTCAAGTTTTGACTTTTGACAGAATCAATTTCTTCTTTTACCATAGACCAGGGGTGGGCAACCTCCGCCCCGTAGCTTTATCTGGCTCACCATCTGACCCTCGACATGATTTAGTTGGTATTTTACTTACTAGGATTTTTTTTATTAAATATATTTGTATTTTTGTCATTCATGTTGTAAAATAAGTGTCATTGTTTAAATGCAATTATATTAAATTGAATCTTTGCTTTCTTTGAACAACCAGAAAATTGATTTACTTAGGGTTCTCTACCATTACACTGCAGCCCTAGCTGTTTGGCCCTCCTCCATGACTCTACATAACTGTTTGGCACTCACTCTTTCAAAGGTTGCTGACTCCTGCCATAGACTTATTTAATCTGATTAGAAAAAACACAAGTCACTTTAACTCTTCCTTGCTATTTCTTTTTCATTTGAGAGATGTGGATTTTTTTTTTCTTGTTATTGTACACTACCTTTCTGGGGTCTTTTTTATATAAAGACTAAGAGATGAGTTTTGATCATTATCATTAATTTACTTGTCCATCCACCCGTCTGGTTTCACAAATAACAATCATCCTCACAAATAGTAATTAGAGAGGAACAAATTACCTCCTTTTATTATTCGCTCTCTTTTTATGGGAAACCTTTTATATTTATTTTCCTTTTATTGTAGATGTTAAAAATTCTCAACTACCGTGGAATTTCCACGGGTTCTGCTATTGAAATTAATTGGACCTTTATCCTCATCTTCATTCTTCTATTTATAACAATTTGGCTGATATGATGTTTGACCTATATTTGGATGTTGCCCAAACTTGAAAAGCTTTGCTGTCCATAGTCACAACTTAACATGCAACGAATATCAATTAGTATGAATCTTAATTAAAAACCTGATTACTGACAACACAAAAATCAATCTTCTTTTAATTAACTTTCATTTTTTAAAAATACAGGTTTGGTGCTGATTATAGACAGAACAGCTTGCCAAATTGAAGGGCTTATCGACTAAAAGCTTCTGAATTTAATCACAATTTTTGGTCGTTTTTTTTTTGTTTTTTAACGACACATAAACTTTGGTTATTTTGTGCAAAAGCTGTTGTTTGGGAATGTTTTGGTGTGAATGTTTGTTATTCGGGATCTCTATGAAGGGAGTTATTTGGTATAGGTTATTGTTTTTAAGTTTATAAGTGAATATTGTTTTATTTTTAGATTTTTCCAATATAGGCCGATTGTTTTAAAAAAAAAAAAATTTAGAAAAGCTTTTCAGCACTGTACAAATAGAAAACATTCTAAGTCATTAGCCATGAAGATTAAAGTCCGAATTATTTAAATAATGATAATTCTTGACATGCCATAAAATTCAGCAACATAAACCGGTTTTAAGAAATCTGCAACTGAATTTCTTCATTAAATATCTGTATTTTTAAAGCTAATGTATATTTTAGGAAATGATAATTCTAGAAGAAATTGCTCATGTGATTTATTGATGAATCGGTGCTTTTTACGGGGTCAAGTGGTCAAATTAAGTACATTTTCTATAGAAATATAGGTCAAGCAAACTAGAGGGTTGCTTTCCCCCCCCGCCCCAAAGGCCTCTATTTTGGGGTCTAATGTTCTTATATAGTCTCCCAGCTTTCCGAATGTTTTCTTTTCTCATGGACCATCCTCTGGGGTTGTCTGTCAAATAAAAATGTGGGGGAAAAACATAATGAATAACTCCACAAGTAAAAAAAACAAACAAAAAAAACACACCTCCAAAAATAACTGAAAACATTCAGAAAGCTGAGAGACTATTTGTTCGAAGACAAGAAAAAATGGAAGAGAAAATCCTAAAAAAAAGGAGGATTAAAGTTCTCTTTAACGAAACCTGTATAATAAAGTTCAGAAATGTTTTATCTCACCATGTATGGTTATTAATTTTATTTCAGTAATAACCAAAGAATGTTTTTTCTCCCACCTATTTGATGTTTAGCTTTTTATTAAATTCTTTTTTTTCTCTTTCTCTTTTTGAAATTCTTAGGTCGAGGGACCAAGATGTCAAACCAAGGTTTGGAGCAGGATTTATCTTATCTTTGTATAAAGGAGGTTCGACAACCACCATCACCCAAATTACCACCTGCCTTACAACCACGTGCACGGGAAGGAGGAGGAAGAGGTGTTCCCCTAAGTCCTGTAATATCACAAAATTTGCAGCCCCAGACATACCGAGCTGGTACATAATTTAAGTTTTTTATTTATTTTTCTCCTCTAAAGAAAGAAAAAAAAGTCCGAATAATTATATCTAAATGTTAAACTTGATATATAATTTTTTTTTTAATTGCTTACACAAAGCCAATGCCATGCTTAGCAACATCGAAAATTGGTGCAGCTGTTTCGGAGGCCATAGGGAACGAACCCTCACGCACATGGACAAAGTTTCATTTATAAAATAGGTTAGATATTTTATTTCCCTCTGCATCGGTACCACCATAAAAGTTTGATTCTGGGGTTCCTGCAATTTGTAAGAAGTTTGAGGTTGCCCATACTGTAATAAAATCAGTTCTACTGAATGATTGAGCTATAATTTTAAGGAAAAAAACAATGAAAGTTGCTTCAGCCTTCCTCAAGTGTTCTGAATTGACTGCTATTGTTTTTAGATCTATTTTTTTTATCTTAAGTTAGTGTTGGTTTTATTATCAAAACGTTGTGAGAAAGTAAGTAATATGGTTGAGAAGAATAGTCCGATTAATACTTTTAGAATTCATCATACCTCATCCCAAGAATTTAAAAAAACAATGAAAGTTGCATACAACCATTTTCTAAATACTTTCTATTGTTCTTCAAATTAAAATATTTATTGTTGCATTCTTCCCTTTATTTTATATAAAATGTCCGACCAAAGAAAACTTGTGAATCAGCGAAAAGGTTAACTTATTTTTTTATTTATTAATTTATTTTTTTAGAGAGTGGGGGTTGGTGAAACTGATGTAATGGATGTATTATTTTTATAAACAAAAGAGCATCTTAACATATTGACTATGAAGGAAAGAGAAGAAAAGTCAAACTTACAACCACATATAATAACTGTAATTATTCTTCTAGTCTGCATAGTTTTATTGTCTATGATTGTTTACCTTTGGGTAAGCAAATAGAAATGCTCGACTTTGGGGATGCCTCTTTTACTTTACTTTACTTTACTTAACCCTTCTCTTGTCACTACCAAAAATAAAAAAATGAAAATGAAAGTCATTATAAAATTTTTTATTAGGATAATTTTGTCAAGGCACAAAACTTAGTATTTTTTGTTTTATAAACATTGTTGTCGTCGGCACCCACTTGTATCAGAGTATTGGGTCTATCCCTCTATTCTCCATTTCGCGGATGCCTATATTTTATATGGCTTGCAAGGCCTAATCTGTGGTGGAAGAGCCATAGGCATTATTTGCATGGGAGTGTAGGCAGAGGACTGAGCATTATAAACATAAAGCACTAGCAATAAGCTGACGGGATGTGAATTGTGGCCTTTCACCATTAATCCAGTCACAATAGGTTAATGAGAATTAAACAATATGTCAAGAAGAAAATATAAAGACTATGTATTAATAAGTTAAAAATTAAAAGTACTTCAACTCTTTGCAGAAAAACTTTTCACATTTTATTTTCATTGTCTTTCCTCTTGTTTCTCTTTAAATGCTTTCCTTTAGAATATAGATTTCAATCTGTTTTTAGAATCTTTCACTTTAACATATACAAGATGTAAAATAGTAAACAAATATTAAATTAATGCATTTAATAATAAACGGTTTCAATGTATACATTTGATAGTAAATAAATTTAATAATAAACTGTTTGAAGGTATGCATTTAATAGTAAATAAATATAAAATAAATACATCGAATAATAACTGGTGTGAAGGTATACATTGATAAAATACAAGAGAAGGGTTGATTAAATAGTTTTTATGGCCCCTCCCACTTCCTACCATCTTCTTGCCTGTAGTAAATGCGTCTTCTTATTGAATGACCACAAGCATTGTTTGTAAATGCTCTCTAGTGATAGTATTCCATCTTCATCAAACTTTGCATTGTCACCTGCTTGAAGCACTTCCCTTGAGAGAACCTATTATTGTCCTTTCTATTTATTTCTATGTGTAAAATTGGTTTTATTCATGCATGTAAATCTTTGTGCGTTTGCTAAATATTGTTGAAACAATGAAAAAAAAAAATGTTACATTTTTGTATGTGTGAACTGAAATGCTCATAAACTGTTAAACTTTTTTAAAAAGATTTACAAACCAGATTGTTATTTTGTATGATAAGATTTCATTCCATTGGTGTGTATTAAAAAATGAAAAAAACTTGTGATTCCAACGAATAATAATATTTATTAAAGAAAGCAAAATATTTGTTAGAAAAGATTTGATTCCATTGGGAAGGTATTAAAAGATGAAAACTTGTGATTCAAATGAATAATGATATTTATAAAAGATAGTGAAATATTTCCAATAGCTATTGTTTGCTTTTGTTTTACGGCATATCAACCCTTTTATGTCATTCAATGCTGAGAACAATCATTTTTGATAAACGTTCTTTTTGTCCACACAGTTTTTTGAATAACACAACATGCACTATTTTATCTATAGCTGGAGGGAATGTGTGGATTCATACCTTTCACAGTGGTATTTCCTCAAATATGAACGTAAATGGAACAAGTGGGATTTGAACTCATGTATTATGATTCTGAAGTCTGACTGCCTATCCATCCCCACAGTAGCTATTGCTATCCATGCGATTCACCACTTTTATTAAAACCAGCTGTTATTTTCAATAAATATTATTATTCATTGGAATTGCAAGTTTTCTTATCTTTTAAGATTTTTATTTAAAAAAAAATCTATGTCCATTTTCTTTAAATTGTCTATATACTGAGTTTGACCATTATGGCCCACAGCTTTGATGTATTTTGATACCAGGAATTCTTTTATTCTGAGAAATCTTTAATAAAAAATCTTAAAATAGAAAAAGAAACAAACAAAAAATAAAAAAACTGTTTATTTGTTTCCCCATTTTAATAGCAGTATCAATTTGTGATATCTTTTCTCTCTTTTTTTTTAAATTCTTTATTTCATTTCATAGACATTAATGCTTTTTGGGTTTTTTTAATCCTTGGAATGAGGCTTGATAATTTGTGCATTTATTTTTCAGACTTAGTCTCATCCTTATCATTGTTTCAGCTGATAAACATTTTGAAGGGTTCATCGGCCAGAACCTTTTGAAGATAATAATGATAAGGATGAGAACAATAGTTTGAAAAATAGATGTACAAATTAATGTTTTTATTTATATGAATATTTATATTTCATTCTTGACTTCTTTTTAAGAATTGTTCTTGTATGAGGGTCATTCCAAAAGTCATACCACTTTATTTTTAAAGTTACTTTTTAAAAGTGGAAGAGCTATGACAACAGTAGTGGTACCATTAAAACAAGTGACTTTTTGTCCCCCAGAATTTATTTTTCTACATAGGCACCACCATTCTCAATGCACTTTTGACAACAAGATGGTTCATTTTTACACCCAGAGCATGCGTTGTTACTCTCATTTCTGTTGCCACTCTGAAATCGCCTATCTTCTAACTGTGTTGACATCAACTGCATCATCTTCGTAAACGTTCAATAGGCCCTGGTGGATGTTGATGTGTTCAATTTTTTCCATAGAGGAATTCAATGACGCATCTCTGATGCACATCCATAATAAAGGTTGCTTTCTTAGTTTCACACCATCAATATCTGCAACAGATTTAAAACTTTCAGGTGATGAATGCATAAGTTCAGTCATCAAAACAATGCAATTTGCAATCCCCTTGATCCATTTGGGCAGAAAAAAAAGTAGGAGGTATTACTTTTGGAACAACCTTTGTGCATGCATTTATATATATATATGTATATATATATATGCATATATGTATGTATATATGCAACTATCTAATTTTCAAGTTTGACTCCTAAGCAGTTATTTTTATGGCTCAAAACCAAATTTAGTTTGTCAAATTTACTACATTTTGGCCAGTTTATCCTTTGGGCTTTTTCAGGTTTTTTTGTTCATAATCAGAATCAAATCTTTGCTCTTTTTTTTGTGCTGCTGTCAAAATAATGTCTTTAATCTTTAAATTTGGAAAGAGAAAGAGAAAGTGCTTGTATATTTAATATGCAGACTATAGTCCTCATCTTTGTATTTGTTAAATTCACTACATGTCGGCCAGTTTATTCTTTGGCCTTCTTTAGCTTTTCTCTGAACTCTGATGTTTTTATGCCGTCAAAATGTCTTTGTTTTCTGAATTTTTACACACAAAGTGGGCATTCTTTGTTTTGTAAAAAAACAAAAAACAAAAACAAAAAACATTTGAGATGCTTGGATTCCACTTTTTTTAGAACTTAGTTTTTCACGTTGAATATCAAATATACAAAATTTTTTTTTTTTCTTAAATTATGAAAGAAACCCAAAATCAAAAAAATAAAAATAAAACATTAAATTGAAACGACTGCGTCCTCCACAACACTCTCTCCAAACCTATTTTGACCTACCAAAAAGTCAAGAATATCTATATGTATACCAAATGGGACAGAATTTAAATTATAAAAGAAAAAAAAATTATTTTCTTAGCCTTAAATGACCACTCAGCTGCCGATAGGCCATTTAACCAAACAATCAATTAATCAATAAATTATGAAGGTTTCTGCATGTTGATTTTACATTCTTTTCTGCATCCATTTTTTTCTCTTTATTTTCATGAATTATCATTATTCAGTATTGGTCAGAGGGAAGTTTGATGAGTCATTTATGTAGTTAACTGAAAAGACAGCTAATTATTGCTTATATCT
>JAYKTE010246768.1:0-11893 GCA_036873565.1 Xipholeptos notoides | reverse complement strand
GATTTGGAGGCTCGGCGTGCCATTAGAATTGCTTGGCGTGCCACCTGTGGCACGCGTGCCGTAGGTTGCCGACCCCTTATTATTATAGGCCCTATAATATCACACTCAGGAGACTATTGGGTTTAATTTCCCCATTTTTCTCATACCCTAAGTGTAGGTCACGGAAGGAAAAATCTAAAATTATATAGACTTTTGGATCCACAGCCTATAATGTGATTTTCAATGGGGTATTGGAATTATTTGCCTAATTGTTTCCTCTATCCTAAGTGTAGGCCAGAAAATGAAAAATCTAGAGCAATGTAGACATTTGGGCCTACAATGTCCCTTCAGGTCTTGATATCTGCTATGGATAATCTAAATTTTATTTTTCCATTGTCTGATAAATATGGAAAACAATATGGTACAAAATATTATTTTGAATATTTATAAAAGTTAACGATATTTATGACAAATATTATTTTTCAGATAATTATTGAAATTATTCTTATCAGGTTGAACTGTTTTTGTCTGTTACCATATTGCAAATCCAACATTTTAACACCTGGTCCACAATAGCATAATGCAAAGCATCATTTGACAGATAATGTTTATATAATTTAAATGCTTACCATAGCAAAAGCCTGAAAAAAGGAAGGAACGTACAAAACAAACCAAAATTACATTTTACTCCCACGTAACAAAAATTGCTAAACGAAAGTAACGTATTATTTTTTGGAACTCTTGAGATGAGGTATGATAAATTTTAAAATAATTAATTGGACTATTCTTCTCTGTCGTTTAATTTTTCGAAATCTTTTAGATGAAGTTTGATAATTTCTACATATATTTTTCGGGATGTGTTCAACTCAAAGGATTAAATAAAGATTTAGTGTCAAAATTCTGTGAAAACTCCATATTATGACATGAAAATCCCAATTGGGATCCTCTGATTGAAATTTGTATTTACAGGAATGCTCACTTACAATGAATCAAATCTCAAAAGCTCACTTTCTCACCCTTTAATCCTGCTGATGAACCCTTGGAGACTTTTGGATCACCTGGAGAAGGCCAAGGTCTTCATAGTCTTAAGTTTTTTGAAGTTAACAATGATAAGGATGGGAACAATTATCAAAAATATTTGTACGAAATGAATCTTGTATTTGAATTTTGAATATCCTGGTTTACAGCAGAAAACAACTATTTATCACAGTGATTCTTCGTACTCGTGGAACACTTTTCCATTTTTATTCTTGGCGGAGCCCTTCATATATATCGATCATTCACTAATATAAATTTAGATTTTTAGGTTTTAATTATCAAAAAATTGTATGTAATTAAGCTTTGTTTTTAAATAAGAACTAATTTATTACAAATAAAGTATTCTAGAATAATGATCATAATTATTTTAAAAGTCACAATAATAAAAATAAAAATAAAAATAATAACAATAATAATAAAGATGATGATGATAATGAAGATGATGATGATGATGATGATGATGATGATGATGATCTTACAGCCAGTGACTGCAAAGTATCAAAACAAGCTGGAATGACTTATTGCCACTTTCCCTTCATGAATCACCACCAGGAGTCATATAAATAACTAAAAACTCTGCAAATGGTGGGTGTTATAATTAGATGCAGAGGGAAATGCAGCAGTATAATTCTTTGACTGGAATGGAGTGGAGCCTGCTGGAGATCGCAAAGAGACTTGTGAAAACCACTGGTTGGTAGGTGTGCAAGCGCCTAAAATCTGTGTGTGATCTATATAATGGTAATAATCAGATATAATGATATCCGTAATTATAATTATGATAATTCAAATACTATAATGTTTCTTCCATGGTAAAGTGACTCAGGCTTACGAAAAGAGAACCTCCTCAGAAAGTTAAACTCTCAGCGACATCATTTATTTACATAGGCTAAAATATATTGTGGACTTTCAATTTGTTGCTTTTGATAGATCTATTTTTCGGGCTGTTGTCTTGATGCTTGTCATTGTTACCTTCACAATATTTCGGTCGATGAAACCTATGGTCTTTTCCAACGGATCAAACTTGGTAACATTTGTCGGAATCGGGAGTATTCACAGAAATTCGAACATAACACCTTATTCAAACCACGGGGAAAGCCTACTCTCCAACTTTTAAGCATGTCTGGGTGAGACTGTTAAGCCTTGGAACCATAGTAATTAATGCATTCAGGTAGGATTGAAACCTTCCCTTCAAATAATGTTTTAGATAATGTTGTTTTTGTGCTTGTTCCTCCAGAAATATTACATAGATCCCTGAGGTTCATGGCATCCAAATTTAGAACAAATAACTTATAATATTCTTTTTTATTTTATTTCTTCCATAAAATTAGATTTAGGCACAATTAATTGGTCTTGTTTTTGGTTAACACAAATACACACACAACATACATACACACAAACTAGCAAACAAATATACATTTACAAACACATACACATACTAACAAACAAATATACAATTACAAACATGCACACGAAAACAATATCAACCAAATATAGACTTACAACTCCAAACACACACACACTGACAAACAATTATACACATACTAAGACACACACACGCTCTAAAAGCAAATGACGATTTCAGTATCTTTACAGATGATTGCCGTCTTAAGATTCATGTTACGTATCGAGTAGTCCTCAGGTAACTCCAAAAAGTCTTAACAGGGTTGATAAGATCTGGATGAGGAATACTGCCTTTGTGAAAAACCATATGACTTTTCAGTCCAGATGTAGACTTGCATTCATTACTGCATATGGCATGTACTGTGCTATCACATCGCTGTGGAACATTGGATTATGATAGTTTGTTAATGTGAGATTGCAGATGGTTCACATACCCTTCCTTTGAAAAGAGATCACATCCACCTGTATCACAGAACTAATCAGCATGGTAACATGGCGAATTTTCTAGATCTCCTTTCGTAAGTGCTCTTTAAAAAAACACGTATGCACATACTAACACATATACACTAAGAAACAAATATACACTTACTAACACACACATACATGCACTAACAAACATATATAGACTTACAAACACACACATACACTAACAAACATATATAGACTTACAAACACATACACACTTATAAACAAATGTACATTTACACACACACACGTACACACATTATATTTAGGTTAAATTAATTGGGTTTGTTTTTGGTTTGTGTTTGTCTCTAATAGGAAATCGTTGCAACTTGTTTTCTGTATATCGCATCCGGCTGACTCTATCCTAAACACAGCATTCCATTGTATGATGACAGATGAAAGATAAGTAGCAATCCGTGCTTGTTGGAGGAGGAACAAAGAAAAAAAATAAGGGGGTAGGGGTTATATCTGTGAATAGACAAGGAATTCGATTGTAGGCGTTTGATATCGCTATAAATTATTATCTAAAAAAGGTGAAACAATATTAAGGAAATGATGAAAGAAGCAAATACCATCTGGATGCTTTGGACGATTATATTACTTCATAATTCCAACATAAACTAAAGGCGAATCGAAAAAAATCTATTAAAAACAGGTTAATATATTAAAAGAAAATAAAATTCGCCGATTTTTCATATTTTGATGAATTTTGTTACGATATAACAGAATGGTTGAAATATGATTTCCTGTTTTATATATTTATAATTTTATCATAAAAATTACCGCTTAATATAACCCATAAAAAGTTTCTGCCATGATCTACAATGCATATTTTCAATATTATTTAGAATATATTAACTGCTTAACAGGACCGTTACACCCTTTGACATCTTCAAATGAAAATGGAATATTCCAACTACTAAGTAAGATTTTGATTTCTTTGGCCCTCTGAATAAAAATGTGATATTATAACTGCTTAGTACAGCCATGAATCAGTATACAGAAAAAGTATTTAAATGAAAATTTCTAGTTTATAATAATCTTAATTTATTATAATTTATACCTATTTTTTTTATTCAGAAAGTCAGTAGAAAAAAATGAATTCATCTGCAATAAAAAAGCTTCAAGATGAAAATTAAAAAGATACATATTTATACTAGAGTAATAAAAAAAACTAAATTAAATAGTAATCCCATTTTAAAGAGATTTTCGAAAAATTAGTATGTCCGAAAAATAGCTATTATTTCCGGCCACCCTAATTAATCACCCCATAGAGAATATAAAAACCGACACGTCAACATTTGATGCATAATCTAAAATACAAACCTACATGTGATAATTGATTGGTACACACTATTACAGCCTTTGGCCCCTATTAATGAAAATGGAATATTACAATTGATTAGTACACGTGGTGACACCGTTTTACGCCTCTGAATAACAATGGAATATTACAATTGATTAGTAAACATTGTTACATTGTTTGTTCCCTCTGAAAAAAATGAAACATTTCGTGTGCCCAAAAAAGAATTATATGAAGATTGTCTCCTTGTTTAACTTATGCGATAAATGTTTACTTTTGTGTAATTTTAAACTGAATATTTGCTTCTTTTTTTTTTAAAGTCTACTCATCGCTATGTACTAAATTTAGATTTACGAGTTCATTAGTCTTACAATAATAAACATAATATTTCCAACTTCAATACTATTTACAAAATATGAACTGCATCATATATACATTAAGAACATATAGCATAGACCTTAGGATAATTATTTACTTAAAATATTGCTTTGGTTTACATTCATATAATAAAAATTGCTAGAGTAGGTACATATTAAACTAAATAACTAATAGTAAATTTATGCCTTTTACTCAGTCTAAAGTACTCGATGTGTTTAAAGTATTAGAAGACCTATATAGTGGAAGTTCCAAACTATTGGATTCCCAAGTATCAGATATAGAGAGGCCACTCCTTAGACAGACAAACAAACACGGTCACTATTTTGTATATATATATATATATATATATATATATATATGTATATGCGTGTGTGTGTATGTGAGTGCGTGTGCGCACGTGCGCGTGTGTATTTATAAATATATTTCTTAGAAAGACAAAAAATCTCGGGATAACAAAAACCGAAGAACATAACGGGCTCAAAAGGAGCATCAAAGCAACCCCGAACAACTTATAGGTGTTGATAAATCAGATCATTCCATGCAAGTGAATAATTAGTGATTGGCGTGTATTGAAAATTAATTCAACAATATTGTTTTGACAATTATTCTATTTGTTAAGCAATGTATAATTTACTAAACTGTAAAGTTTAAACGCGACCAGAACACTGCTCTTTTCGGTGATTTGATATAATACACACTTTGTCGATTACCAAACCGAGTTAGGTACAATACTATTTTTTATGCATTCAACGACTTTTTGGAATCATATATTAATTACTCTCTTTGAGTTGACGAGCCTCATCTACCCGGTTTTTGGAATCAGTGACATCCTTCACCTAGATGAGTTACTATTCTTGAGATGACGATCCTGATTTACTATCATACATTTCTAAGTCCAAGATTCTACCTCCCATCCAACTTCGGTGATTTGTTATATTGAATAGTCAAGGACAGAATCATGTTAATCCTTTCGCATTTTGGTCCGGTCGAACGTGTCGCTTCTTGAAATCATGTTTCTTACTGCGCAAATGTTCCTGGATAAATCATTGCTGTCAAAATGTTTCGTGTCGTCCAAGTTCTCATAATCGCCTGCGCATATCTAATTCGCTAGCAGCTGTTACTTGCCAGGAATTCTGGATTATTTCAACATCTGAAGCTTTCACTCCAACTAGCTGAGATCACAGGTCGGTCAACCAATTGTGCACTGGTGACAACGACAAGTACGACCTTTCAAACCAGTAAAAATGTCCAGTATTTGGATAAGATTTTATCTTTGCGTCTCTATCAATTTTAAAACTGGCTTCACTGATATTTCTACGTCACACTGACTGCCTTTTTCATTTATGTTTCTTGACAAGGGGGTTTAAGGGAGTTTCTTTTTAGTTAATTTTTAGAAATTTTAACGACTTCATGGGTTGCCCCAAGATTGAAATCTACTGTTGAGTAAAACAGTTTATGTCTGTCTGTTGAGTAAAATTATTTCTGTGGGTCTGTTGAGTAGAAATTATTCACTTCTCCTTTTAGAGCTGAAATCAGTCTCCCTGTAGTCGACAGAGTTCTTTGCCACCTCAAAGAATTTCAAGACACCCGGTCCTCACCAAAGAATGTTTAGCAGCTAAGCTGCAATGGTAGCTAGCCTGGTCGGTCAATTGGTGTGAGGGGAGATAGTTTAGTAGTGGGTATCCGTGCGGAGAAGGCGGTATGTCATTCAATTTGAGTTCCTCGGTGGATTTGATTGTTCCTGTTCAGGTCAAGAGTAACTGGCCAGCCTATTTGTTGCTAGATGTATGTCGTATTCAAAAGTGGTCACCCATCTAAGTACTGAACAGAGTCGACTTTGCTTAACTTTTAGGTGCTGTTGACGCCGTGTTTTATTTTTTATTTTCTATTCGTAAAACATTATTAAAAACTTACATAATAAAGATGACGATTAAGAATGATGCTATGCATAGGTCACGCGTATCTTTTACTTCCATTTCTATTGTACCCTCTTGGCGGGTTTTATTTGGTACAGAAATTAAGTCGATTAATTATTATTATGCTGTACTCAAAACTAGTCGCCAGATAACTTGCCTTGTTAGATAAGTCAATGAATCTTAAATAAACGAATACACATTGGCCATTCTTTTAAGAGAGATTTAACATAAAATTCGAGCGCTTTTTATGCAATTGTACTCTTAACTGGTATAAATGTGAACTTTAACCAACATAACATTTCCTTCTCCTAATTACCAAATACAATCTATCTGTACTTAAGTTACATTATGTATAAATTCTAACTTGTGGGGCATTTAACTTTCCAAATCCCCACGTCAACAATAAATATAGTAATTTCAGCCTTTAATCTAATTATTAGTGGCCAACTCTATATCAGATGTTTCCGGTCGTACGTATTCTCCCATGAAGTAAGTAGTATCAGTTGAAGTCCATACTCATAGAGTGAGACGGCCGAGGTGATTCTTGATCTTTTGTTTGATTAGCTCCAGCATCGAGGGTCACTGAGATGGGGCCTGGATATCTCTTTCTAATTAAGAACCTACCTAATATCGTTCACTAAATAAGAATATAGACGCGAAGCCAATCCCACACTTTTATATACACTTATACACATAGACAGACATACACACAAAAACACACAAATAAAAAGGATGCACTCTCAAACGCTCATACGTATACATACAACATACAAAGACTAACAAAAAGTTACGTTAACAAACATGAATACAAACCTACAATTAAATATACAGTTACAAACAGACACTCAGACACTAATATAGAATATACACATACAAACACATACACATAGAAAAGCTAACGAACATGCACACAAACACATACACTAAAAAATAAATATACACTTAAAATACGCATACACACACAGAAAAACAAATAAATATACAATTTGAAACTCGTACAAAACTACACAGATGCACACACACACTAAAAAAATACACACTTAGAAATATGCACACACACATACACAGAGAAAATAACAATCAAATATACACTTACAATCACGCACTAACAAACAAATATACTATTACAAACATGCAAAAACCAAAACACATAACAATAAATAAATATACACTTACTAACACGTACACTCACAGAGACAAGCAAACAAATATACAATTTCAAACTCTTACACATCTGCACACACGCGCAACCAGACTAACAAAATATATACATTTACAAATAAACACACACATAGACTAGCAAACAAATATACACTAATAAAGTCGCACACACACAGAGACAAACAAATAAATATACATTTGCAAACACACGCACAGAAAGGCTAAAAAACAAATATGCACTTACAATCACGCACACACACATAAAACCAAAACTATAAATTTATAAACACATACACACACGTAGACTGACAAACAAATATACAGTTACAAACACACGCACACCGAGAGAGTAACAAACAAATATGCACCTACAAACTAACACACACGGGCACACATAAACTAAGAAATAAATATACCTTTACAAAAACCCACACAAATATACACACACACAAGCACGCAGCACACTAACAAACAAATATACACTTAAAAACACGTACATCAATACACACACACATGCAGCACACAGAATAACAAATATACTCTTACAAGCAAGTGCACAAATACATAGACATACATGCGTGCAGTACAAAGACTAACAAATATACACATACAAACACGTATGTAAATATACAAACACACACGCACACAGCACACATACTAACAATCAAACTTATTGTTAACCATTGTATTATAATACTTACAACTTTTTGTCCGTGAGAGTTATTGTGTGCTTATTTCATGTGTGTGTTCGTAAGTGTATGTAACATTGTATATGATATTTACTTGGTCGAGCACCAACCCAAATTCGGCACTAGGCCATTTTTTATGTGCTCATTCCTGGGCTTTTGTAATCAGTGTTACTCTCCACCTAGATGAGTTAATCTTCCGAGTTAACGAGTCTCATCTTCCCGAGACAGCTGAAAGTGAATGCAATGGTTTTGACTTGGATTTGAACTCGTGTACTACGTATCCAAAGACCAAGCTTTTCCCACTGCTCCTAACTCGCTGCCCATGTAACATTGTATATGCCTCCAGAGATGCACCCTTTTGTCTTCGGTAAGACAGGCATCTAGGAGAAAGAAAACTATGAAGTAAAACCTGAGGTCTGTTGCTCATGTATTTCGCAGCATACCTTATACCGACTCTGTGTTTTATGCAGTTCCAAGAAGTGTGGACGGTGCTACACAAGCCTTCACCACTATAAACAAATCTCTGTTTAGGCTGCATGACAACCATACATAGTTTGATGACACTTTCCATCGTCTCTCGAGACAGAATAATGCTATCATATGCCTCCACAGGTGTATGTCAGCATATGTCTGTACAATGGGTTTTACAGCCCTTGACAAAAGCTTTGCAACGCCATAAAAAAATCGCATCATTGATAAGAAAACATGACTACTTTTTCTTTGGGATTTTAAATTAAAATTATAATCTATTTCAAAGTAAACAAATATATATTTGCTGAAATGTATGTTAAATTTTGATGTTAAATTCAAAACTTTATATGCCTTTCTCTGTTTTTAAGAATATTTTTTATTCGTTTGACATAGACTCAATGAGTGATTTTAAACAGAAATCCAAGATCTTCCTCAGACAGCTTCAAGTTAAATTCTTGTTAAAGCAGTTTCAAAGATATCTAAAACTATATATTTTTACATAGTGTTGAAAACTTATGGTTAGAGTTGCAAACTAAATTAGTGATTTTAAACTGTTAGATCTAGTAAAAGTCCAATATCTTTGTGGGAGAGATTCAAGTTCAATTCTTGTTGTTGAAGCAGATTCAAAAGTATCTGAAATATATAGTTTTACATAAAGTTGCAAAACTTTTGTCCAGGGCTGTATATTGCGCTGATATGGCGTGGTCGGGCTGACTGTCGGTTGATCGGTTGAGCTGTTCTTTAAGGAAGAACAGAAAAGTAAAGCGGACGTCTGTTTTGTGCTTCCTTTTCCAATAAACAAGCGAACCTCTCACCTCAGTGACTCATTAGAATATTTGCAGATTGGCATGTTCGCCTTATAAACCAGGAAATATATTCTGTCATCAGACGCCTACGTCCGCATGTGCTTTAAAGCACACAGCGACAGAAACATACAAACACACAGAGACTTGGACAGGAATCAATACTTATACACACATAAATACGCACAGAACCATATTCACTTACGTAAAAACTCGTACATACAAAAATATAAAAATATACACAAAGATATTCACATATATCCACATATGCACTTATAAACACACGCTAACACACATAACTCATTAGAGTCGTGCATACATACGCATTCACAGACACAAATGCACATACATACACATATATGAATACACACTTTTGCATACAAATCCATGCACACAAAAACACACACACACACACACACACACACAGACATACAATAAGATGTATATTTCATTTTTTTTAATATGTGGCGGTGATAGAAGGTTACATTATCCAAGTTCAAATCCCAGTCGCAGCATTGCTTTCAATTCAGCTGCCTCGTTAACCCGGGAAAGTGATTTCTTTAGGTTTAGAGATAACACTAATTTCCAAACCCGCGTAGTAGAGACTCGTCAAATCAATGTAAGTAACTCACTAAAGATAAAGGGCAACACTGATTAGAAAAGTGCGGGAATTTAATGACCACATAAGACAGGCCTTGTGTCGTACTTGATTTTGTGATCAACCAAGTATATTGCTTGTTTTTTTGTGTTTTACGGCATATCAACCTTTTTATGTTACTTAATGCCAAGATTTTTGGTAAACGTTATTTTTTTGTCCACACTTAGTTTTTGAATAACATAATATGCACTATTTAACCTATAGATGGAGGGAATGTGGTTATTCATAACTTTCCCAAGGAAAGAGATTGATGTATTAATATTTTTTATTTAAAAGGGCAACTCCTGTTATAGATATGCATCAGAAGCAGATATGCGTCATTGAATTCTACCATGTAGAAAATATTGAATGTTTATGCAGGCGATGCAGTTAATGCTAGCACAATTAGGAAATGGGTTCGTCAATTTCAGAGTGGCGACAGAGATGTGAGTGACAATGTGGACCACCTACTTCATCGTTGGCAAAAGTGCATAGAGAATGAAGGTGATTATATGAAGAAATAAATTCTGGGGCACAGAATGTCGGTCATTTTAATGGTACCACTTCCGTGTTCGTAGCTCTCCAACTCTAAAAAATCTCTTTAAAGAATGGGTGGCATTACTTTTTGAACGACACTTGTATTTGAACAAAACATTTTTTTTTTATAATTCAAGGTGCAATTTAAAGGGACCTCATGCAAGATATTGATTTGAATTATAATTCAAAAAAATAACTTTAAAAAGTAGTGGGAATTACTTTTGGAACGTCTCACGTTTATAAAATAATAGTAGCCATTACTTATAATATTATAAGCTATTAGGTATAACCCTCGTATATGAAACTAAAAGAGGCATCACTTTTGGAAAGACACTAGTATATCTTGTAGTACTACGAGTAGACTTGTTGCCACACGAACTCCAGAGAAAACAACAGAGAAGACTCCAGTAGTGACAATGTTAAAAATAAAGTAATATCAGTCAGGATAATAGTTGTTCTTGTCAGTATGACTTCAGCGAAAGCCATTATTCACTAACAGCATGAATGCTAGGATTGTCTCCTGTTTGAGAACATATAGGAGATACTTGCTGAGCATATGTAAATTACGTGGTAGAATATAAATTAGTATCTATCAATATATCTCATTCGAGTGGGGCTCGAAATTTACCAAATTTACTTTTGCAGATGATAAAATATCCCGCGTAGAGACGTCCTGGGTTTTAGGTGGAATTACGTCCATATCTTGACAAATCAGCGAGGTTGGAGCAGAGGGAAAAGGTTGGTCTTTGGATACGTATTACAGGAATTCAAATCCTAGTCAAAACCATTGCATTCACTTTCAGCTGTCTCGGGCAGATGAGGCTCGTTAACTCGGGAAAGTGACTCGTCTTATTGAAGGGCAACACTGATTACAAAAGCCCAGGGATATAATGAGCACATAAAAATGGCCTTGTGTCCAACTTGGGTTGGTGCTCGACTAAGTATATATCATATGGAGAGTAACTCATCTAAATGAAGAGAAACACTGAATACAAAAGCCCAGAGATACAATTAGCACATAAAAATGGCCTTGTGCCTAACTTGGGTTGGTGCCCGACCAAGTATATATCATATCTTGAAAAATCAGCTAATCGAAAATTACACTATTTTGTTTT